>CAXIWF010000923.1:0-24878 GCA_964036045.1 Eutreptiella sp. 'Long Island Sound 2002'
CTTCCTCTTCTTCCTCTACTTCTTCTTCATCTGAGTAGTCGTCGTCTTCCCGCTGCAGGTAGGCTAAAGCGTCCACCGCGTCGGCATTGGGGCCGTAGATGCGGTCCGTGTGCTTGTCTAGCACGTCCTCCACGAACCCCGCTACCTCCACACGCCCCGCAGACAACTGCGCCTTCAGGAACTGACGGCACTCCATAATCTACAACCACACCACGTCCAGCACGTGGTACATAAACACGCGGCAAAGGTACACAAACAGGACGGTTCAGTATGAAAAATGCCCAAATGCTCAAAGAGGACTGCTAAAAATTAGTAGAAAACTATTGTTGATGTGATGGCTAAGGCCTTAGAGGAATACTGATACACTGACCTGCTGCATCTGTTCTGCTCTGCACAGCCCCGCCTGACGCCGCATGTGGCGCAGAGCAGAGCGGTTCAGCTGGTCGATGCGCGCCTCCCAGCTCGTCCGGGTCACTGTGTGCAGCACACACACGCAGCAGCACCGAAAAGTAAATGAGACGTATATACAAAAAGCGGGGCGAAAGAGGCGGGAGCAAATAGTCACCGGCACAATGCATGTGCAAGTGCAGATGCAGTACTGCTTGGCATAACATACATCTCGATGAGCGCTCTGCGGCGCAGTTCTCTTTCTGATGGGCCCTGCTCAATCTCACGCACCGCCTGTATCATGGAGGGGAGGGGAGGGGATGGGAGGGGGGGGGGGGTCGAATATGTTATGAGGTGGAGCAAGACAGAATCAGGATTATACATAACTGTAACAGGGATCAGATCCAGGTAATCATGGGAGTAAAAGCAAACAAGGGAACTGGGGCCGACCCCTCCCCGCCTCGAGGCAGGAAGCTCAAGTGGAAGCAGGGCGGGGCGCGGGCGCGCAAGTTACCTCAATCTCCATTTCCGCTACACTCTTCTTCGGCTTCTGCGGACTGTCGCTGTCGCGGTCCCCGCTAGAGTCTGCCCTGCGGTGGCTGGCTTGGCTCCGCGAGCTGGGGCGCGACTTTTTGCGGCGTTTGCTGTTGTTTTTGTTCGTGGTGCCGCCAGCAGCACCATCCTCTCCACCACTGAGTTCACTCAAATAAGGATCATCTTCTGTAGTGCGTGGTCTTGAGTAGGCTGCTTCGATATCTGGCAGTGCGCTCTTGCCACCGAAGCGGCTACCAGTTGGGAGCCCCCGCCCACGGACCGGCTGTCCCTTCGCCTTCGTAGAGCCCGCTCCGCCGGTGTCTTCATCATCAGAGGAGAAGATAGGAGGCTCATCGCCGCCGCCTGCATGGGCTCTCCTGCCTGCTTCTGCTTCGCCATGCCCATCGTCTGAGAATAGATCGGCGTCAAAATTTATGAAATCATCGTCAATTGTCCCTCCTACACCCATACCCACATTCACATCCACACCGTAAGCCACACTATCAGTATCATCAGAGCCACTCCGCCCGTTCTCCACCAAAAAATGGTTTGCACTTATTTTGGATGCTGATACAGCAGATTGTTCTTTCTCATCGACATTTCCTGCCCGATTTACAGAATCAGGGCTAAAAATAGCTCCCAGAAGATTATGTTCAGAGCTGGGGTATTCGCGAGATTCATTTATGCAAGCACCAGTGGGGAGCCGAACTCGAAAGCTAGTGCATCACCTTCAGCAATTCCTTCCTCATTGTGAATCTGATTGATTCCCTGGGGGGACTCGATCAAATCGAAATCGGTTCGACTCGAACCCATTGTCTTTGTATCTCGTCCTGCATCCGGCTTCCTCGATGGGGCGTTAATAGTGTTTTCTTCCACTGTATCTGCCATAAGATCAACGAGATTTTTAGATTTAGTGGTGAATTTTACTGTGCTATCATGAGAATTTAGCTGCATGTGTTTATTGCATTTCTGCACTTTTCCTCACTTCACATCCCAGCATCAGACTTCGAGTAATTTTTACGAATCGAGGGCTTTTTCAAATTTTCAAAAATTCGGGACTTTGGGACTCTGCTACTGAGGGGATAATGGGAATCTGGGAGTCGAGAAAAAAAATGTACCTAACTTACTGGTGTACTCCCAGACTCCAGTACTGGTATAAGTTAACATACGGTAGCTGGGTTGACTGATACTGTACTCTTGTTGATTTGTCGATCCCTCTCCCAGGTACAGTATTGGAATGCGTCTGGGATGGTTTTGCTGTTAGTCTTTAAATTTATAGTACTTGCCGAACATATTGATCCGTAAAGTGACATAGATATTATGAGCGCTGGTGGGAGTTTTGGTGGGAAAAAACGGAAGTTCAAGTTCGAAGTAGATGCAGACGATCTTATGCTTCCCTACACCTTCGATTTGCAAAGTTCGGCACTATTATATGTTGACAATGTGGCAACTCTTTCGCGACTGGATAAGGCTTTGAAAGGATGTAGTATTCTCGGAATCGATACTGAAGCCAAACCATCTTATGCTCCCCGTAGGTACGTCCCTCCTAATGCAACAAGCCTCATACAGATTGCCATTCGCCGCGAGAAGGGCGAGGAAGAAGTTCATATCATTGACATGCTCGCTCTTGATGCAGCTGGATCAGACACGCTTGCTCGGCTAGACTCCATTCTGCTGGTCCATATGCGGTCTTCTCGCTGCATCAAAATAGGACAAGGCTTGGAGGGTGATTTCAAAGAGCTGGTGCAGGCCTACCCCGAGATGAACAGCTTTCGACATGTGGAGAGTGTACTCGAAACCTTTGCACTGGTAAAGCAGCTGCAGCCAGAGACTAAAAACATGGTATCTCTTAAGAACCTAGTCAGGCAGTATCTCAACTATAACCTAGTAAAGACTCAACAGATGAGCAACTGGGGGGCTCGGCCGCTGAGCAAGAGTCAGCTGATGTATGCTGCATGTGATGCCCTGGTACTTCTTCGGTTGTTCGATGCGATGAGTTGTGAAGTGAAAGATAGGATAGACCAAGAACTCCAACATCAGCGGAAAGGGAAAGGAATAGCACATAGTGGGGGCAAGGCACAGAAGAATACATTTTGTCCCTATTCACTGTGTAAGAGCGTGAATTTAGAGGACGTCACGACCCCAGCTCATGGCTTTAAGAGAGCCACCTGCGTCATCAACCGCACTTGTACAGGTAGCAATAGTAATAGAGATAGTACCAGTAGTAGTAGCATGAATATGTCCAGTTTGGGTGACAAGAGCTCCAGGAGCTCAAAGGGGAATGATGTGAAAGCCGTCGGAGAAGCAACCATCGGAGGAGTTGCTGTGCTACCTATAGGTGCGACAGTGCCTTCACGAGGCCAGGCAGAAACAAAATTAGTTGATTCACAGGCCAATATTCTTCAAGCAGCACTGCAGATGCAGCAGATGCAGCAACCGGCCAAGCGCAGGCGTCTGGACGAAGCGGGCACTTCAGCCAACTGCGATCCTTACACCACAGCTTCGTTTGCATCCTCGCCTTTAGCAGTAGCTGCAGCAAGAGGTGTAGCGGGGGATCTTTCTACGACTGCACAGAAACGCAGGCTGAAGCGCAATCAGCTCCGTACGAGTGTTGAAAAGCCTAAAGGAAGCCCAGAATATGGACAGGGGCAGCCTGAGGTGAGAAATGAGGGTGGTGAGAAAATATTTGACATCGAAAAAGCAGAAGAGCAAAAGCTGGTGGAAGAAGCAAAAGGCCCATCACCGCAGCAGCAAAAGCAATTCTGTGTGATGGCGTAGTCCTATGCTGGAACATCTACATTATTATGGCCCATCACCGCAGCAGCAAAGGCAATTCTGTGTGATGGCGTAGTCCTATGCTGGAACATCTACATTATTATGTACCCATCACCGCAGCAGCAAAAGCAATTCTGTGTGATGGCGTAGTCCTATGCTGGAACATCTACATTATTATGTACCCATCACCGCAGCAGCAAAAGCAATTCTGTGTGATGGCGTAGTCCTATGCTGGAACATCTACATTATTATGGCCCATCACCGCAGCAGCAAAAGCAATTCTGTGTGATGGCGTAGTCCTATGCTGGAACATCTACATTATTATGGCCCATCACCGCAGCAGCAAAAGCAATTCTGTGTGATGGCGTAGTCCTATGCTGGAACATCTACATTATTATGGCCCATCACCGCAGCAGCAAAAGCAATTCTGTGTGATGGCGTAGTCCTATGCTGGAACATCTACATTATTATGGCCCATCACCGCAGCAGCAAAAGCAATTCTGTGTGATGGCGTAGTCCTATGCTGGAACATCTACATTATTATGTATCCCTCTTCCCTCCCCCCCTCCACCTCACGCGAGGCACCTTATTGTAAGACCAGGCTAGACGGGAACCTAGTGTTGCCTTTACCAAATACGCTCTTACTTTATTTTATGCATAGGCTATTAATGTCAGCTAGAGTCTGGCATCCATGATGGCATGCGATGTAAATGCTACAGTCAGCTTTCATAATACATGTGTACACTGCTCCATCTTCCCTTCTCAGCGCATGGGCTTTGAAGCACGTGCAGTTAATTTAAGAGATTATCTTCCCGAAACTATAAAATGATATCATTGACCGAGCTGATTGAGCCCCCCCCCCCCTGGGTGGGCAGCGGCCCTAGGAATGGTTATTATGTTACCTAACTCTGCATCCAATGAAATATAATCATCGTGATTATGGATGATCCTCGGTACTCATATCTTAAGTAAGGTTGTGAAATAAGAATTTAATGACTGCTCAGTTACTCCGTAAATTGATTCTCGTTCCACCGTGAAGCAGTACAGAGTAACTTAACCACTGACCACGTAGATAATGAAAAGTACTATTGCGGCTAATGACGAATTGACGCCTACTAGAAGCCACGAAGCAAAGCTAGTTGGAAAGCAGCGTACGATCTGGAGAGCCTATGTAAAGTGTGGGTGTAGGGTGGCGGGGTTGGTGTACCCATTTGGCTGGTCACCCTCTGGAGGGCCCTTACGCTTGTGTCATAGTCTCACCCACTTTACCCAAAGTGCCATCAGCACCTCCAATGCTTTCACCCTCTGGAGGACCCTTAGGCTTGTGCCATAGTCTCACCCACTTTGCCCATAGTGCCATCAGCACCTTCAATGCTTTCACCTTCTGGAGGACCCTTACGCTTGTGTCATAGTCTCACCCACTTTCAATGCTTTCAGAACCCTGAACCCCATCCGCACAAGCTTTCGCTTTAGCATCAGAGGCTGTGGTGCTGGGAGGTGAAGCAGCAGCAGCAGCAGCACTAGAGCTTGTAGCACTAGAGGAAGCTGCCGTATCAATAAGGCTAACAGCAGAACCAATGGATGTAGCTGCACATCCCCCTGCTGCTGGGTTTACTGCGCATTGGAAAGGAGCAGCGCCTTGCTGCTGCTGGTGCTGCTGCAGAGTGGTATCTTTGGGCAGGGGACCACCCGAGCCCCTTCCCAGTCCACGACCAACTCCACGCCCTGCTCCTCTGCCCGCTCCCCTGCCTACTCCCCTGCCTGCTCCCCGCCCCATCCCTCTGCCTGCTCCCCTGCCTGCCCCTCTACCAGGGCCGCTCTCTAAAACACTGCCTGGCGCACCGCCTGTCTCCACGCCTACAGCAGCGGCAGCAGTAGTGGCAGTAGATTGGGCTGCTTTGGGTGCCAATCCACCCCCACCGCTACCAGCAGCACTACCAGCAGTATCTGTCGCTGTGGCAGTACTTGGCTCGGCCGTGGACTCACTGCCATCTTTAGGAGCAGCATTGGAGCTGATGTTGTTGGGCGCGCCTTCCCCCTCCCCCTCCCCCGCACCCGTGCCCTCTACCTCAGAATCGGCGGGGCGTGAACTTGTAGCATCCTTGTCCTCGAATTTAACCTCTTTTTCATCCGCTGCCTTGTCTTTTCCCTTGTCATTTCTCTTGCGGATGCGGCTGCGCCTCGCTCTGCATAGCAGACACACACGACACAGACAAGTCCACAGACAAGTCGACAGTAAGCCGCAGGCAGGGCAGCAGTAGTACAACAGCAGATTAGTGATTTGCATATCAATCAGCACTTAGCTAGGAGCCGACACGACCACTCCCAAACAAGCAGCGGGTAAGCACAAGCAGATAAACATGCGTTTAAATATACATATACATCAACACATCCACACACCAACACTAACGCACCCTTGCAGCAGCTGCATCTTCTTGGCGCGCAGGGCGGCGAGAGCGACCTCCAGGTCCTGCCTCGGCGCCCACACCCGCAGCTGCTCCAGCACGTGTAACTCGCGCTCATCCCAGCAGGCGCCTGCAGCTCCACGCCCTCCTGCTCCGGAGCCGTGGCGTCGAGGCAGAGGCGACTGCTGCCCCTCATGGCGCCCATCCGTATCCTCCTCCGGGAGGGCCCCCTCTGCATCTGGTTCTGCATCTACATTCCCGTCGGCGTTCAGAGCACTGGTTCCCCCTCTTCCCTCCTCCTCCTGCTGCCGCTGCTCATGTCGGCCCAGTGCGTCGATAATATCCAGAGCAGCTCCCAGTCCATACACCTCAAAAGGACCCTCTAGCTCGAGCTGCATCTGTTGCAGGTGCCGTGGATCGGCGGGGAAGGCGGGGAAAGCATACCCAGCAGCCGCCACAGCTGCAGCGCCATCCACGTGCTGTTTGCGCAGCGCAGAGGGCAGCAACAGGCCGGGGGGGCCAGAGGGGGCGCCCGCGGTGGCGGCGGCTGCTACAGAACGCTTGGCGCTCCCGGGGGGTCGGCCCCGTCCACGGGGAATACCTGCCAGCCCTGCCGCTGCTGCTGCCACTGCCGCCGCAGCTGCAGCTGCCACAGACACTGCCCCTTCCCCTGTTGCAGCAGCTGTACTAGCAGCACCAGCACGTCCCTTAAGTGACGCTCTATTGCTGCTGCCGACACATGCACGCTCATCAACGTCTTCCTTGGCTTTCGCGTAGCCTCGGGAACCCCACTTGAGCTTCTTGGCGGGCGGTTGCGCTTGGCTAGCGCTGGCGGCAGTCACTGTGCAGAGCGGCGGTCGCCCCCTCTTGCCGTACTTAGGCTTGGCTGGCTCTGCCTCTGCCTGCTGGTGTGCGGTCTGGCCCAGACCCAGCAGTGCTTGTCCAGCCGCAGCGCCTGCCTTGAGACAGGGCTGACAGTACCACGGGTCCTCCTCTGGCACGGCGCGCAGCGGGGGGTCCAGGCAGTACGTATGGGTCTCGCGATCGCACTGGTCGCACAGAATCAGCTTCGATGAGTCGAACTTGCCGAAACATTTCTGGATCGGAAAGTCAAAGGAATCCGGTAAAAAGACAAGAAAGAGGAATAACGAAAAGGGAAAACAAAAGTAAATAAGGTGTCAGAGGCTTTTAACAAACGCGATCAGTCTATAATTGTATATTATTGTATATAATCTATTAACCTCCACCTAACCCTTGCCCTAACTTTTAAACCTGCTTGTTAAACTATGTTCTACGCATTAAGTCTCTAATTCACTCAGCTACTCACTTACCCACTCACTCACTCATTCACCCAACCACTTACTCACTCACTCACCCAATGACTCACCTACTCACCCACTCACCCACGCACCCACTCACTCAGTCAATCACTCACCCAATGACTCACTCACTCACTCACTCACTCACCATGCAGCCGCAGAAGGCGCAAAGCAGCACATCCTTGTCGTCTAGACAGTACGTGCACCACAAGTCGTCGTCCTCGTAGTTGCCCACATCCACGCCATTACCACTGCTTCCACTACTACTGCTACCACTACTACTGCTACCACTGCTTCCAGCATCGCCGCCCGACTTGCGCGCTTTCGGAGGTCTGCCCACCCGTGCCTTGGGCGCCTTGCTTGTGCTACTGCTACCAACACCACCACTACCACTGCTGCTGCTTGGCGCCGTAGGGCCGCTGTCACCGCCATGCAACTCGCTTCCCTGGTCCACGGACAGAGAGCGATCCCGGCGGTGCTGGGTCTTCACCAAATTCAGCGCCTCTTCCAGAGTCTTGCACCTATAGGTGGATAGATGAGGAGTAGAGAATCAAAACGAAGAGACAACCAGAACATCAGAGCAATGAATAGAATAGTCTCGGGTTTTGGTGTAGAAGCAGTTTAAACAACCACAGGAACAGTTTCTGCTGGTGTGACGTGAAGGAATAGCTGCAGTATGTGCAACCATAAACATGCATGCACATGCGCATCTGCATAGGCATCCACATATGCATACAAATGCACGTATGCGCATATACACTGACCGCGCGAGCTCGACGATGTTCTTGTGGTCGGTCCTGCGCACGACGAAGCGGCGGCCTACGCGCGCGACGGTGATCTCGCCGGTGCGGCTGATGCGCGTGTGTGCCGCCTCCGCGTCGTTGGGCGTGTCGTCGTCGCTGTCTGCGCCGCGCCCGAGACGACTCATGCTTTGGACCGCCTGCCTCGCGGCGACCACATCGCCTTTCGCAAGCCCCTACAGCACAGCAGCAGATCCAGATGCAGTATAAAAGCAAAGTAAAGTACATTCTTAGGGTGGTAGCACTGCATGAGTTGGTAGCCATGTAAATAATCAGGCTAGGGGGGCAAGGCAAGGCAAGGAATGGCAGCTGCGAATATAACCACACGAGACACCCAAACACAGGGTTGGATATCAAGACAAGGTGGAGCAGCGCCTAGTTGTGGCTTACATCAAGTACGCAGTGGGCGCAGCTCCAGTCCCCGCGTGGCACAGCGGTGAGCTTTGGGCGGATGCAACGCAGATGGAAGACCAGCGAGCAGGTGTCGCAGCAGAGCAGGTCGCCACCGCTGTCGCACACCTCGCACAGGTCGTTATGCTCATCTCCATCGCCGCTACCGCTAGTGCCACTACTACCACCGCTCTCAGCGCTGTGGCGGCCTTTCAGCTTCTGCGATGCCCCGGTTCCACCATCGCCTAAGTCTGGACTGCTCTCACTGTTCATGTGGTCGACCATATCCAGGCCTTTCGCCACGGCTACGAGGACATTACATACATGGGAACAGATCGAATATATGGATAATAGTATATGGTTAACTGACTACAAATGCATTCATGAAAAACATAGTTAACACAGTTATCTACGAACCGAAACTTACCAAGATGGAGAGCATCACTTTCATGCTGAACTGCCGATGGAAAGTGAGCGTTGATGCTTTTCTCGATAAGCCTCAGTGCATTAAGCTTTGCTGTATTTGATGTAATTTTATTCATTCACCAGAAAAAAAGTAAACCACATAGCAAGTATAAATTGTACTTTTACACTTCATAATAATAACTTGTAAGTAAAACGCACCTTTGAAACGATGATCTTTGATCATGGCGGCACCTGCGCCGCTGCCTCGCCGCTCCCTCATACTTAACTCACACGATCTACTTTAACAATTTGAGGTTTTAAAATCTATACAACATAGCTTGTTTGTGTGAACCAACAATCGCGCTATTTGATCTTTCTCTGCTGGACAAAAGTTTCAACAAGTAGCAGAAATCTGGAAATCCTGGGATCCTCTTTTCGCATGCCCTGCGGGTGTTGATCCGGTACAGGTACTGTACCTGCTGGGATACTGGGATTGCTCAAAACACCCCCCTACAAACTCAAATTTCCGTCCCACCCTCAGTTTAAAATGGCAACAAAATAAAATAAACGTGATAGATCGGAACGAAGATCTAGTAACTTTTAAAATAAATCATATATTCGGAGCGACTTAACTTTCCTTTCTTGACCATGGTTAAATCGACTGGCAAGGGCATAGCGATTGGGGATTCCGGGTCGTGTTCTGTCACCGGCTGTATAAGCATTGTGGTCGTGACAAGCCCCACACCTAGTATGCCTTGTACGGCTCTTATAGACGCGTGCATTGATAGTTTTAAGTATATTAATGGGTTAGAGCTTTCATCAATCTATATTATCATGGATGGCTACAAAGTTTGTCCTACTAGCCGTACAAAGCGAGGCAAAACCACTGAGGAAATGGCTATACGCTATGAGGAATATCACTCTGCATTGCTCGAAAAGTACACAGACCCAAGATTTACTATAGTCAAAGCAAAACAACACATGGGGTTTGCGCATGCAGTACGAATGGGTCTTGAATTATGCACCACTACTTACGCGATGATAGCGCAGCATGATCGTGTCTTCTTCGACTGCCATTTCAACCGTTTGGATGAGCTTATCGAGGCCATGGAAAGAGACCACACTATTCGATATATTGGTTTTCCCACCCAAAGCAACGCATCACATGACAAATTATTGAGCATAGAGTATAAGTTATATTGCCTCAATTCTTCGGCAATTAAGAGACATCTCGGAGGTGATCTATATTTACAGCCGATTATATTTTGGTTTGACTCTCAACACCTGTGCCATGTACAACGATACCTAGAGATCTACAAGCCTTACAAGAACTTCCCACTTGAATTACGGCCATATCTTCAGCGTAATGATTTGAAGGATATGTTGCTTCGGCCCGGTGATTTCGTAGAGGACCGGTTTGGTCAGGTGCAGCGCCGTATCTTGTGCCAGATGGCCGCAATGGTTGCTGCGTCTGCTGCAGCCGCCCCTACCAAACCGAACGCACCAGCACCACCCGCAGCTGTACTTGTGTCTGACGGACCATTTGCTGATGAAGCAACTGCTGAGAGTGATCACGAAATCAGTTCTGTTCGGATTCCGCCTCAAAGTTCATTCGTGGGTGGTAATTATGGTATTGATGACACTGACAATCCAGCATCGGGAACACTTGATTTATTGAACAGTACAACGGTATCTATACAGGGGAAAGCAGATAACCCAGGAACAAACATGCCAGCAGTAGTCCAAAGGCCGCTAGTGATAGCTAGCATCGAGCCTGTCAGTGAGAAGATAATCATGAAGGTATTTCGATGGTTCGGGAGCTACCTTTGCTGGCAGTGTAGCAGCCAGTTTCCCTATGAAGTGCAGTGCTCCAGTAAACAGAACGACACCCTGGTCATGGTTGGCCACCTTAAGGGCCGCCAGTCCGACGCAACCGAGGTTATGCACAAGCTACAGCAGTCAAAGCAACATCGTCAAAATCCTTACAGAAGCCGCAATCATTCGCAGCCTTGCGAGAAGCCAGTTGTAGCCGCTGCAGTATCCACAGCAGATTCAGCTTGTGAAGGCTCAGATGATTTCACAGAGCAGGGGCAGATGGATAAGTTATAATAGGATACTAATACTGCTGCTTTAATAGATTTCGATATAACTTTGACACATTCCCCCCTCCCCGATATCGGTGGTGTAATGATTCCAGGGAGGATTGACCCTTTATTGATTGATTAATTAGTTCATTAATCCCAGTTGAAAAACTTTTATCTCGCATGCTTTATATGTAAATAAATAATTATAAGCGAGGCTCGCGATATAAAAGCACAGTGCGTCAGAGGCTTCTTCTGCTGGAGTTATTGCCACCTCATCTTGTCCTTTGTTGCCAAGATGCACTGCAACGTGAAAGTGATTTTAACAGGAATACCAGAATAACTTATTCCAGCAAGAACACACATAGACAATATACTCGCATTCAAGTCTCTAAAAAGTAAAATCGAGTCATTGAGAGTGACTTGGAGTTCAATATTTTCTAGTCTGTTCGGTTTACTCACTATTATCTTTCCCGAAAGCTGTGTAAAAAGATTCCCTTCGCACCATGATTTTCCACACAATTGTTGCGATATTTATATTCGCAAATGTAATCAATGGATTCAATGTCCCAACAATGTCAAAATACAGCCGGGGTGTAACCTCGCTTAAAATGGCCGAGCGAAACATTCAGATTGATGTTAAAAGCTTAGCTAAAACCACCCTCGCAACTTTGCTTGCCGCTGGCACTTTTGGTGGTAATGTCTATGCTGCTGACACATACGCTCCATCAACTGCACCTCCTCAACTCACCCCTCAATTAGCCAGGCAGCCCCCCAAAGCAGCACAGCCAGGTGCACCTGAGAAGTGGATTTATTCTAAATTTTTGGATGAAGTTGAGAAAAATCACGTTGAGAAAGTTACCTTTTCTCCCGATGGCAAGAAAGCAGTCGGCACGGACGACGATGGCGATCGATTCACTGTAGATATTCCAAATGATCCAAATCTTCTTTCGTTTCTCGTGCAACACAAAGTAGAAATTAATGTTGCTCCCATCAACGGAAATGGTGGTGTTGGCGGCGCAGACACCACTGCGGTGGTGTTACCGGACAGCGAAACCGACAGACTGATCCAGACGTTTGTGCTTCCTGGCCTCTTCGCCTCTCTTATATTCTTTGTGCCAACTTTCCGACTTTTGTTCCCTTCCAAGGAGGACCTGGATAAAGCCAAGAACAAGTCTCGCTCGCCGCGGCCGCCTGGCTTGTTCGGGCCGGGAGGTGGGCGGGGGCCCGGGGGAGGCCTCCGCGGGCCAGGAGGCTTGGACCCGGAGCAACTTACCAAATCCAAGGCAAAGATTGACCTTACACCAGTCACTGACGTTACCTTCGCTGATGTGGCAGGCTGTGACAGCGCGAAGCTCGAGCTGGAGGAGATTGTTGACTTTTTGAAAAAGCCAGATAGGTACACAGATATGGGGGCCAAGATCCCCAAGGGCGCCCTGCTGAACGGCCCTCCCGGCACTGGTAAAACGTTGCTTGCTCGAGCAGTGGCTGGTGAGGCGGGTGTGCCGTTCATCTCCGTGTCGGGCTCGGAGTTCGTGCAGGTGTTTGTGGGCGTGGGCGCCGCCCGTGTGCGCGACCTGTTCAAGCAGGCCCGGGAGAACGCGCCCTGCATCGTGTTCATAGACGAGATCGATGCTATCGGCAGGCAGCGTGGGCAGGGCGGCCAGAATGACGAGCGCGAGCAGACACTCAACCAGCTGCTGGTGGAGATGGACGGCTTCGACTCCAACACCGGGGTGATCACTGTGGCGGCCACCAATCGAATCGACATCCTAGACGAGGCGCTGGTGCGTGCAGGGCGCTTCGACCGCAAAATCGAGGTGGGTCTGCCGGATTTCAAGGGTCGCGTTGACGTGCTCAAGGTCCACGCGCGCAATAAGCCCCTCGCACCTGACGTGGATCTGGAGCAGGTCGGGCGCCGCACCCCAGGCCTCTCCGGGGCCTCCCTGAAGAACCTGCTGAACGAGGCGGCGATCCACGCGGCGCGCCTGTCGAAGGAGATCATCGAGTGGGACGACGTGGACTGGGCCATCGACCGCGTGACGGTGGGGATGGAGAAGCCCAACAAGGACGCCATCGTGCAGGACATCGAGCTGGTGGCCTTCCACGAGGCAGGGCACGCAATCGTGGGTGGCCTCATGCCTGAGTACGACACTGTCACTAAGATCAGCATCGTGCCCCGTGTGAGCGGAGCCGGCGGCCTAACCTTCTTCTCCCCGCTGGAGGACCGCCTCGACAACGTGGTTACCCGCCACTACCTGGAGTCGCAGCTGGCGGTAGCATGGGGCGGGCGCGTGGCGGAAGAGCTGGTGTTCGGCCCGGACAAGGTGACTACGGGCGCCTCGGGGGACCTGCAGCAGATCTTCCGCATCGCCCGCGCCATGGTCACCGAGGTGGGCATGTCGCGCCTACCACCCCTCAACTATGACTTCCAGTCCCAGGGAGAAGGGGATGTGGACTGGCCGCTCTCTGTCTGGCTGAAGGAGCGTATCAACTCGGAGATCCTGCGCCTGGCGTCCAACGGTTACTACACCGCCAAGAAGATACTGATGGAGAACGAGGACCTGTTGTGGGAGCTGGCGCGCCGCCTGGTGCAGGACGATAGTGTGTCTCAGGAGGAGTTCCACTTCATGCTGCACCAGCACGGTGCCAAGACGCACCCGTACCAGCTGTACGGCGACACCAAGCTGGACGAGATGCCTTATCAGAACGACCCGGACTACGTGGCGGACGACCTGTTCTCGCAGATGCCCAAGTTCTCTGAGCTGATGCCCACCGCGGAGCAGCTAACTGACCCCGCCGCCATCCAACGCCTGCCTGCATTGCGCGAGCAGTACCAGAAGGATGAGGCCTCGCTGCTGCAGAAGATGCGCCGGCCGAACCCGCTTCTAAACGAGGACTGGGGCAAGAGCAAGCTGGAGCTAATCGCCGAAGCGCGCGCGGCACAGGCGCAGGAGCAGCGCCGGGAGAAGCTGCGGGGCCTGCTGGAGGAGTACCAGCAGGAGGACCAGGTGCGCAAGGAGCTGCAGGTCGCGCGCGCCAATAGAGAAGCATCGGTGCGCAAGCTACTCGACAGCGCAGTACTCTAATGCGTCGCCGCCACCACGACCATCACCCACATCAGTGTTCTACTGGGCCACGGGCCGGGCAAGACTGGACTGGAACAGCCAGTGGACAAGACTGCAGCTTTGAAGAAGTATACCTATCGTATTGCCAGCAGTCAGCAGCGACTTTTCGGCTGTGCTTTCAGCTAAATTTACTGAACCGTAGTAGATCGTCACATGATAAGTGGCTCTTACTCTAATTAGTTTCATGATTGATACTATCTGTACTATAGTTCGCTACTCCTCGCCTTATACATGTGTCACGCATGTTGGCTAATTTTAATGCCCTCCTTGCTGGTGATTACTGGTGATTGCTGGTGATTGATTGATTGATGGCGACGATTCATTCTGCCCTGCCACCACTACTGTCCATAGAATTATGCTGAAGTGTGCCACGTCAGATCATTCAGCCAGCGAGCTGTTGTGCATTGCTATATGTGGCCATCATCGGTGTAAGACGTTTCATGTATCATAAAGTATTGTTAACAAAAGCTTTCAAAAAATGATAAGAACAACTCGTGTGAAGTTATTTGTCGAAGCTATGCAGCATTTCCTGCATTGTCGACCTGAAGTTAATTTCTCTTTGGTCATGGGATGTTTAAACAATATATTCATCCGTAAAGCAAATCCAAATTTGAAATAAAACTGCCAACAACATACAGTACTGTTACTTCAGTGATGCTTCATCCGAGGCGTTTTGAAGTTTATTTAATTAAAATTTAGCTGTAAATTTAAAGTTATCGTAAGCTTACGATAGCAGGTTACATATCGTATCGTATTTTAGCAGAGAAAAAGCCTACTTCCAAGGACTCTGTGCGTATGGTATAGCTGTCGTTTTACCACATTTTCTAATAAAAAGACTAGCTAAAAGGACTATCAGAAATGGACCAAGATTCAGGCGAATTCTCAGACGAACTAGATGAGTTTGAGGAAAGCATCGATGATGCCAAACAAAAACAAGCTAGAGGTAACAATACCACGAATTATCAAAATAAACCTTATGATGAAGCTTATGAAGTGAGCCAAGACCTTTCCATGGCGGAGAGCTTTGATGGAAGAGGAGATAAGGTAGTCAATTATTCAGTGATGTCAATTAATCTATAAGTTACGATATTGTTTGTATGAATTCAGATTCTCTTCATTCTTCACAAACTTATTCATAATTTCTTTTGCTTTTTTGCTAATTAAATAGCACGAAAAGGAGCGTAAGTTGCGGAATGATAAATATGATGAGGCGGTAGAAGTCAGCCAATCATTGGACCAATCAGCAGCACCGAAGAGCCTACTAATGGGGGGCGCTGGGGCCAAAGGTGGTGCGCCACCAGAGGAAAAGGACGCACAAGAGAAGGGCTTGTCTCGCAACAATGAGCAATCAAAGAGCCAATCTGTGCTGAACAAACCATTCGATGAGGCGCTGGAGTTTTCTCGGTCAGGTTCTGACAGTAGCGTGGACTCAGCGGAGGTGCGGCGCAAGAACGCTGCCCAGCAAGCTGCGGCCGATGAGGATATGCTCGGCAGCAGCAACAAACCGCGCATGCAAGCCATGGCATCTCCAGGGCCTTTGGGCCACCAAGAGCAAGCGATACAGCCAAAGAACCCCACACCCAAGATGGATCTTGGCCAAGAACCCACCACCCGGCCAATGAATTCGCAGCAGGTGCGTCATCTTTCTCTCTCCCTAAGCCTTGTGTACTATTACGGGTATCAACATAATTTTTGCTTTCTCTATCTCTCCCTAAGCCTTGTGTACTATTACGGGTATCAACATAATTATTGCTTTCTCTATCTCTCCCTAAGCCTTGTGTACTATTACGGGTATCAACATAATTATTGCTTTCTCTATCTCTCCCTAAGCCTTGTGTACTATTACGGGTATCAACACAATTGTTGCTTTCTCTATCTCTCCCTAAGCCTTGTGTACTATTACGGGTATCAACACAATTGTTGCTTTCTCTATTGTGTCTTTGCCTGCTTCTTTTGCACTCTTTTTTCTCTACCTACCCCTCTATCCTACTTACCTTTTATCCCCCCCTCTCCCCACACCTGCCTCCACACCTGCCTCCACACCTGCCTCCACACCTGCCTCCACACCTGCCTCCTCACCTGCCTCCACACCTGCCTCCACACCTGTACCCACACCTGCTTCCACACCCGCCTCCACACCTGCACCCACACCTGTACCCACACTTGTACCCACACCTGCCTCCACACCTGCACCCACACCTATACCCACACCTGCACCCACACCTGCACCCACACCCACACCTGCCTCCACACCTGCCTCCACACTTGCCGCCACACCTGCCTCCACACCTGCACCCACACCTGCCTCCACACCTGCCTCCACACCTGCCTCCACACCTGCCTCCACACCTGCCTCCTCACCTGCCTCCACACCTGCCTCCACACCTGCCTCCACACCTGTACCCACACCTGCTTCCACACCCGCCTCCACACCTGCACCCACACCTGTACCCACACTTGTACCCACACCTGCCTCCACACCTGCCTCCTCACCTGCCTCCACACCTGCCGGGGCCTCCACACCTGCCTCCACACCTGCCTCCACACTTGCCGCCACACCTGCCTCCACACCTGCACCCACACCTGCCTCCACACCTGCACCCACACCTGCCGGGGCCTCCACACCTGCCTCCACACCTGCCTCCACACCTGCCTCCACACTTGCCGCCGCACCTGCCTCCACACCTGCACCCACACCTGCCTCCACACCTGCACCCACACCTGCCTCCACACCTGCACCCACACCTGCCGGGGCCTCCACACCTGCCTCCACACTTGCCGCCGCACCTGCCTCCACACCTGCACCCACACCTGCCTCCACACCTGCTTCCACACCTGCCTCCACACATGTGCCCACACCTGCCTCCACACCTGTGCCCACACCTGCCTCCACACCTGTGCCCACACCTGCCTCCACACCTGCACCCACACGTGCAGAGTACTCCTGCACGCAAGGAGCACGGGGATGACGACTCCGGCAGCGAGGAGAGCGGCGGCGACCACGAGGAGAGCTACGAGAACCTGGAGGGCGCGTACAACCCGAAGGACTACTTGTCGCTGAACGTGACGGTGGAGGTGCGCGACCTATTCCAGTACATAGAGCGCTACAAGCCGCACGAGGTGGAGCTGGACACGCCCATCAAGTGCTTCATTCCAGAGTACATTCCTGCCATCGGAGAGCTAGATGCTTTTGTCAAGGTGAGTGAGTACTCATTACAGTGGTGGCGGTGGTGGTATTTGCGGTGGATCCTTGGATCGTGCTGATACTGTGGATGCAACCTGGGCATACCGCTACGTGCCGTTGCATATTAGTTTTATACCTATGCAAAACTTCGCCATATGCCTCCCTTCTATGCACGCATAAGCAACCGTGTTTGTCACGTCGCGTCAACCGCCACGGCCTGCTGCTGCTGCTGCTCTGATATGAATACTTTAGGTGCCTCGGCCTGACGGAAAGGAGGACGGGCTGGGCCTGAAGCACCTAGACGAGCCCTCCACCACGCAGTCCGACCCCACCGTGCTGGAGCTGCAACTGCGCGCCAAGTCGAAGAAGCTGCAGTACGGCGACGTGGCCGTGCGCTCCATCGAGCACGCAGACAAGAACCCGGGCAAGATCGACAAGTGGATCGCAGACATCAATGAGCTGCACCGCTCCAAGCCACCGCCGCAGGTGAACTACAAGAAGAACATGCCCGACATCGACCAGCTGATGGACGTGTGGCCGGAGGAGTTCGAAGCGATGCTGGCCACTGCGCAGCTGCCTTCGCCGGACCTGGACATGAGTCTCGCCGAGTACTCCAAGGTGCTGTGCTCCATTCTGGACATACCTACCTACGAGAACCCAATAGAATCCTTGCACCTTTTGTTCTCGCTCTTCATAGACTTCAGAAATAACCCGCATTTCCAGTCTCGACTCCTGGGAGGAGGAGGTGGTGGAGGTGGAGGAGGTATGCGAATGGGCAGTGGGGATGCGAAGGGCGGGGCAGCGGAGCGCAAGAGTGAATATAACAATTACGGGCATGCAGACGTGCTCGCCATAGAGCAAGGTTGATACTAAGGACATACCCCAGCAGCAGAGATACTAAAATAGTCAGGGAGTGAAGATAGCTTCAAGACACCACTGTGGTCATATTATAGCAGTGATTATAGTGTGCAGAGAACGGTATCGTAGCTACAACGTTCTCTTACGGCAGGGTGAGGGTGTGTCCACGCTGTCTGTCCTCTACATGGAAGAGTTTAAAGTAAATTAATTGATCTACCGAATATTGAAGTGGTTGTGCTAATATGGCCCAACTGTACTATTGCTCCCCTCCGCCACGTTCGTCATCTTTCATATTTGCATCGAAATGGTCGAGCAAGAATTAAGAAAATTCAACCCGAATTGGGTGCTTGGGTCGTTGGCATGTGCATGTGACAAACAACTCTGCGCGCACAGCATGGAATTTTACTGTTCAAGTTCAACGGCGTTGAATTAAAAAAGTTTATGGAGCACCAACCGTTGGTTCGGGTGCTCATGATGATGGTGATGATGATGCTCTGGAGCTGGAATGATATTTTGCCGCAATTTACCCAACTGCGGCAGTTGGTATAACTTCTTTTATACTACTTCGATAATTACTGGGATACGAATAGAGTTTTCATACTTCAGTACAAACTTAATGTATTAAAATAGCCTACAGTAGTTCTACCCCAGGAATATCATAGGGACTAACCTTGGATCTACCACGGCATTGTCACCTAGATCGGCATATTCGACCCACAGTCTGGGTCGATTCAAATTCCAACCCTTTGCCGCGGAATGAATGAATATATCACAAGCTGAGCAGTGTAATTGATATAGTAATGTCCTTTGCATCGCTTCTCATCATGGTCATTGTTATAGCCAGTATTTCCTACGTCCATACCAGTGCGAAGCCTTACTTTCTTTCAGTACTGGTGCTGATGAGGGACGAAGTAGAATCCATATTGGAATTTGTACAGGTAAACCTAGGAGATGTTTTAGGGACGTGTAAGTTCTTTCCTCGAGACCTGGAAAGCACAAGGAGCTCTTTAATTTGATGCAGCGCTGCTATCTCGTGTCAACTCTAGTTGGTTATCTAACTTTGTATTGCGTATCCCATATCAACTTCTGTTTCTTTCCTAGCACTACATGGAGGAAGGAGTGGATCACTTTTTCTTTTACGATGATGGATCGTCAGACGGCACTCTGGAAGCCTTGCGTGACTGTGTTAGCCCCATTCTTTACACTGTCTATAACAGCAGCTTTATCGCTGCTACTGACCCCGAGTCCCTGTCTCGGTACAGCAACTCTAACCGTAAGCCACAAATGCACCAGTGGGTCATATACTCTAAGCTGTATGCCCGGGTAGTACGTGCAAAGACGCAGTGGCTAGCTATCATAGATGTTGATGAGTTTATCACTAGTCGCTCTCACCCACATCTAACAATAAAAGAGTTACTACAACAGCAGCCCTCACAGCAGTCAGGTGCACCTCCGCCAGCAAGGGCTGCAGCTTCATTTCATGAGGTAGGGCAGCTATCAAACTGCGATGTGATTAGTGTGCCGTGGATTATGTTTTCCTGGGCTGGACGGCAACACACGCCTCGCAATGCTGCTCGCTACGCTTTGGATTATAGATGGGGCTATGGGCAACAGTTCGCCATACGCCTGCACAGTGACCCCCCTCTTGAGGCCCCGCCCCCACCCACACCCCAACCAGTAGACCTCCGACACTTGGGGCCCAATTCCAGGCAAGCGGGGCCCAAGAAAGCCCCCCGCAGGCGATCACACTTCTTCAACAAGGTTGAGGCCGAGTTCAATAAGGTTTTGGTGCGCACGGATCGGGTAGGCTCTGTCTCGCTGCATAATGCCCGCCCGTCGCAGAAGGGCTTCGTGTGCATCCCACACACTTCATCTTCTCTACACTGCGCGAGGAATAGCACTCGAGCGCAGGTGCAGCAGCAAGACCTGGCCGCCTTTGCGCCAGTGATGCAGGACTGGGCGCGTAGCGGGGCAGGTTCCGCGACGCATCCGGCAGCTACGAAGGTCTCCCGGAATGGTGTCCGCCGCTCAACCGCTTCCACGCACTGGACTCGTTCCCCCGCACACTGCTCCGTGAAGAAGATCTGGATGGGCTGCAGCTGGCGGTTTTTCACTACCGCATCAAGTCGGATGATGAATGGCGTCGGAAGAAGGGGGAGCCTCCCAAACCTGCACTAGGCGCTGCTGCCGGTGGGGGTGGAGGTGGTGGGGCTGGAGGGCAGCGACGCTGGACGGATAAGTACCACGTGCCGCGCGAGGAGGCGGACCGCCTGGATGTGCGTGACGCCTTTCTGCGGGAGGTGCGCCTGCCTGCCCGCCGCGCCCACCCTGCCTTCCTGCAGGCAGAGCAGGCCCTGCAGTTGGCCAGGCAGAGCGGTCGCTGCCCCGCAAGATACTTCGAACAGTCCTAAGCGAAACACTTTCAAAGCGACGCAACTTACTCTAATAGTTTATTTCTCGCTGCGTATATACCATATTCCATATTATCAATAATTTTGGAGACAGAAGTTTAGAATGCCTAATGCCATGTACAGCTTTTACAATTATGAGAAGATTCAGTATCATGTGTACCCCGCTGCTGGTGCTAGCTCGCGAATACCCTATATACCAGGAATATTATATGAATATGATGTCCTGGATCGTGTCTTTCATTGCATCCAGA
Organism: Eutreptiella sp. 'Long Island Sound 2002'; assembly: GCA_964036045.1. Taxonomy (NCBI): domain Eukaryota; phylum Euglenozoa; class Euglenophyceae; order Eutreptiales; family Eutreptiaceae; genus Eutreptiella; species Eutreptiella sp. 'Long Island Sound 2002'. The sequence continues at coordinate 20,929 of CAXIWF010000923.1, forward strand.
AGGTTGCTTTTATTATAGGCTTAAAGTAGCCATCAAAAATATGGCTCGGGATCCAGGGGTCTGCTCGCGCCCACCCCGCCCGGGCCCCGACAAACTGTAAATACCAACTCATAGTTTACATACTGTAAGTAACAAGCTTTATGGTAGTACTGGGAGACACAGCAACAACGTTCGCAGCAACTGCGTGTGATGTGATGTGAAATAGAGGTGGTTAACTATAATATAATAGTACCAGAGGTATACCAAAGGTATGCGCTGAGCTGCCAAGAAAAGACAAGCCAGCAAGCAACGGAGCTGGGTCATCGCAGCCATATAATAAGACAAAATCCAGAGTCCCCCTAATGACTCCAGGCTCTGGCTGGAGACCCGGCTCTGACCAACACAGGCATCTTAGGTCATGTGCATTTGCCAAACAACTGACCTACATAGGCATCTTAGGTCATGTGCACTTGCCAAACAACTGACCTACACAGGCATCTTAGGTCATGTGCATTTGCCAAACAACTGCGAAAAGCTACCACGTAGCTGAGTGCTACTTTTCCAGAACATCCAGCATTTCCTATAGTTGATAAACATGTTCAAAGAAAGAATAGCACATTGTAAGATATCGAAGTGGGATGACAATAAACTAGTCCGCTTACTACCTACCTGCCTGCCCACCTACATATCTACCTTCCTACCTTCCTACCTTCCTACCTTCCTACCTACCTATTTGCCTGCCTATTTGCCTGCCTATTTGCCTGCCTACCTGCCTGAATACCTACCTACTTACCTGCCTACCTACCTACCTACCTGCCTGTCTGCCTACTTACCTTGAAGTCAGTGATGAACCAGTCCGCACCCTCCCGCACGGGTGGTCTCTGAGCAATGCCGCCGAAGCCAATGAACAGGTCTGCGGGGGGCCGCGCCTGCATGTCCGTCACTCCGTCGCCCACCATCACGATCGGCCCGTACCTATCGCACGCAACGGGTCGGCATGCAGCACCAGCACCAGTACGCACGCAACGGGTCGGCATGCAGCACCAGCACCAGTACGCACGCAACGGGTCGGCATGCAGCACCAGCACCAGTACGCACGCAACGGGTCGGCATGCAGCACCAGCACCAGTACGTAGCACCAGGGAAGAGGAGGGGTGATGCGATCAGATGCGATCGTGGGCGATCAGAGTGAGAGAAAGATAGGGTCACAGTATAGCACACACAATATCCGAGAGAAAGCTCGACCTCGTGACAGGGAGAAAGGGGTATTGTATGAGCACTCACCCGTGCGCCTCCATCAGCTGCTTTACCACCGCAGGCTTGCCGCCATCCCTGCTGGTGGGCTCGCTGGCATCGAAGCCCTTGAAGTCGCCGCTGTGCTCGTCGAACAGCAGCGTGTTGGCGTAGATGCGGTGCGAGGGGATCTGCAGCAGCTCCGCAACCGGCTCAATCATCTGACTCAACCAAAAGGCAGGCGAGCAGGCAGGCGAGCAGGCGTGCGAGTAGGCAGAGCAAGTTAAAGGAAGAAGGGGAAGGGAAAAGTAAGATGGGGGGGGGGGGGTGATCGTTCGTATGGTGAAGCATAGATGGTCATAGATGGTCATAGAGAGCTACGCCCTGCAGTACCTGTCTGAACCCTCCAGATACAAGATAAACAATGACACCACGCGCATGTAGAGCGTGGATCACGTCCGCCACACCCGGGGTGAGGCGTGGCGGGCTGCTGTGCATGCTGAGGTAGCGCTGCAGGTCTGGGCGTGACGGCTTGATCAGATCCAGTCTTGCAGCAAGCGCGTCTTGGAACAGGACATCGCCGCCCATGGCTCTGCAGTAGCAGGAACCACATCACACATACCATAATATAACATAATTTACAACAAGTTATAAACAGGCAAAAACAAATCATGGAATGAAGATTATGAAACGGAAGACGGCAATGAATCAGCTTTTCAACGCAGCCATCATGCGAATTGCAAAAGAGTGCAATATAACATTTAGTCAATCTAACCTTGCAGTCCACTCTGCCACAGCTTCACCGGCACCTTGAAAGCTGGCCAACTCGTCGATCCCTTCTTCGGGTATGACTGTACTATCGACGTCGAAGCAGACCGCTTGAGCTTTGAGAAGAATACCTTGGGCTTGAGACAAAGTCATCTTGTCTTTCGCGCCGATCTGAGGAGGGGATGATCCTTCGCTAGAAATAGTATCAATAGATGAAACTGTTGAATTCAGTCTAGTTATGGGAGACATGTGCCATTTATTTGCATTTCTAGTTGTAAAGGCACATATCCGGCGGCTATGTCCGATCACTAGGGCTGAGCTCAGCAATAGACGGAATGCCATTTTCCAAATGAGCGCAATTGTTGGACTGAAAGAATAGCTCGGACAAAAAAGTGATTGGGTAGCCTATAATGCTTGAGAAATATTCTTACAGTTTTTTAATTTCCAAGCTTTGCACACAAATCACCACAGCAGGAATCAACCAAACGGCGAAAATGAAACCACTCCTGTTTGCAGGGTTAGTTTCAAAACGCACTTTTTTTCGCTAAAATCATAGCGAAAAATACATGAGATACAGTAGCTCTTACAATATCATACAAAATTAACTTACAACTGAACTAAAGCTAACTCAGGGTAGCATTTTAGAATCAAATCAGAGTCCTTTATCTGCTATTCAAAACAGAGAAGAAGAGTATACCACCTTCGTCACGAAATCTACCAGTGACTGACTCAAGGTCGATTTTTAATTCTCGAGGCATTTAGAAGTGCCCGAAAACGATCTCATCTCTAGTTTATCAAGTATCTTCCACGGTATTTTCTGTTGTTAAACTATATCATCTGAAGTCTGATCGCAAGATTTTGGCTGTTTTGGTCTACAACTCGCAAACGGGATGTTAAGGTGATGTGGTAATTTCGTCGTCGAAACAGGCACAAAGAGGAAATGAGATAAAACTCTCGCATTATTCCATAGCATGCGGGGTAAAGGTTTCATGTTATACTCTTATATCTAGATATTGGCCAATGACCGCGTCTCCGATGCAGGTACTGCAAATGATTGAAAGGTTTACCTCGTTTTCCTTTGCCGACGCCTGCATTAACAGTCGTTCTCAGACATAGAAGAACTGGTTTGGATGTGAACCCGTTGAAGCGCATAGCTATTCTTGCATTATATTAATCTTACTGACTTGCTTACTGTATGGTTTATCTTTCTGTGGTTTCTGTTAGACCTTGATACCATCGAGGTGTACGTGGAAGACCCGCCCTCTTTAGGATCCATACCACTTTACCTTTTCATGGTGGTCTGAATCGATTGCAAAAGTGCCCAGATTGTCGCTGCGGTATGGTATTGAGGTCTAGATAAGAAATCATTTACTGCACATTGGTTTGCCTTACAATTTAGCCCGATTACATGCAGTCAATATCACGAGCAAGTTGCAAAATGCAATCCATGAATTTATCAGAGGTTCTATGAAGGGAATGAAATTGCTCATATTACCGGTACCAATATTGTAAGCTCAATGTGAGCATAATATACGCTCTATGTTAGTCACCTAAACGTATTAGAGTTAATCTGATTTGACGATTTGTAATAAAGACTATGCAGACAATCACACACGAACCCCTCCGAGTCTTTGCCGTCCCCATTCCTCTAGTCTTCCTCGCCGTCGTCTGCTTAGACCTTGACTGCTGCGGCTAAGTCACCGAGGGTTTTGTTTAGGTAAGTTCTATTTGCATAGATAATACCTGTGAGTAAGCGCCTCTCCTTGAACGTAGCAGGGGCTTCATTCAAGGGACACCATGTGGATTACCAATAACTTAAATGGGAGGAGGAAAGCTTACTCTGAGTACCAGCGATAGCCAGAATTGTATTTAAAATGCACGATAGCCAACCTGCTCAATAATAAAAAGCCTCTTCCTGGGAATCTGGTACCTCGGTTCTTGCTTGGACGTTGTTGCTCTGGGAATTTAAG
>CAXIWF010000923.1:25078-49178 GCA_964036045.1 Eutreptiella sp. 'Long Island Sound 2002'
TGACCTTGGCTGCATACTTTAGCCTCGGTATCAGCCCCACGATGGATCGTCAGGTAGTTTCTAAGGTAAATGCAACTATGAAGCAACTGAATCTGGAGGGATCTGCAGATACTCTGGTCGGTTCGTCGTACCGCAGGGGGATATCTGGAGGAGAGTACAAGCGCCTGCTCCTCGGTAAGGAGTTGATGCAGAAGCCCGACACCATATTCCTGGATGAGCCAACATCCGGACTGGATGCGTACCAGGCTCTCTCGGTAATAGAATCACTCCGAATGTTGACTCAGCACAGCAGAAGCAGCAGCAGCAGCGGTTGCTTCGAGGAAGGGGTTGACATCGAGTCCGGGGTAGGAAGCATTAATGCGGGTGGTAGGAATGGCCGGAAGGTGATCGTGGTGATCCACCAGCCGCGTTCCGCCATGTTCCACCTCTTCGACAAGCTCCTTCTTCTTGCCAATGGCCGCACTGTGTACTTCGGGCCAGCGAATGCCTGTCTCCCTGCAAGTAGAGGAAGAGATATAGGTAGAGGTATAGGTAGAGGAGCACAGGCGGCACCAACGTGTGGAGGCGCGGTCCCGTACTTCGCATCGATGGGCTACGTCTGTCCGCAGCATTACAACCCCGCTGATTTCTTCCTAGACATGCTCTCCGTAAACACCAAGACCCCGCAGCTGCAGAGGGACAGCTCGGAGCGCGTGCAGTTCCTGTGTGCCTCCTGGGCGGCCTTGTTTGCAGCACCACATGCCCCACACACGCCAGCAGTGGCGCCGAGCAAGGACAAGGGAAGCAGTGGGAGCGCTGATGCGCATAGTGGCAGCTCGGATAATGAAGACGATGCCGATGTCACCAGTGCCGTCGCAGCTTCCGGGCACACTAAAGACGTAGGCGGCGACACCGGACTAGACCCCAGATACGGTAAAGGATCTGCTGCCACTACTGTCACTACTGCCACTGCTGCTGCCACCACCGCCGCAGTTGATTCTGCTACTGCTGATGCTGAAGTCGGTAGGAATAGCCCCTACACACCTGATCCTGTGACTGAGAAAGGTGGACAGCAGGTCGATGTCGAGATAGGAGAGGGACACTCCGATGCTGTGCCCATCGAGCGAGGTCGGCATATCCACAGTGCAGGTAGTGACGACGGTCGCAGTGCTTTACTCACAGGAGCTGCCGAAAGTAAGGAGGCTGAATCTGTGGGCATGCAGGCTTTTGGGATAGAGGGCGTGGAAGAGAAACAGAAACATCTTCGAGGAGGAGAAGAAGCATGGAATGGAGAGGAGGAGGAACAAGATGATGATGATGATGATAAGGCAGAGTTAGAAGCGATGAACAAAGGAAAGCTTCCCGGCTCCGTGCACTGCTTCAAGGTTTGTGCGCTGCGTGCTGCTCGCTGGGTGCTGGACTTTGGGTGGTTGCTGTGGCGCGCCTCGCTGGAGATGGCGCGCAACTACGCGGCGGTGATGGTGCGCTGCGGCACTGCACTGTTCTTCGCAGCACTGCTGTCGCTGCTTTACCAGGACCTGGACAGTTCGCAGCAAAGCATCCAGGATCGTGTGGGGCTACTCTACTTCTTGCTCATTAACCAGGTCAGTGGGCGAGCGGAGGTGCAAAACAACATGTAGTTGTCACACCCCACGGTTACCTTTCTCCAGTTCAACAGTGTGAGCTTCCATAAAACATATGTATGGCTTTCATATAGTATGCGGGGATTCATCAACTATCTTATGTTATGCGGGGATTCATCAATTATCTTATGTTAAGTGGGGAACCTTTAGCCCGCTTCAAAAAATCCATTTTGATCACTGTGGTTGGGCTCCTGTTAACTGCCTGCTAACTGTCTACACCCTGCCTTATTCTCTGTGCCGCTGACTGTCTACACCCTGCCTTATGCTCTGTGCCGCTGATTGTTTACACCCTGCCTTATGCTCTGTGCCGCTGACTGTCTACACCCTGCCTTATGCTCTGTGCCGCTGACTGTCTACACCCTGCCTTATGCTCTGTGCCACTGACTGTCTACACCCTGCCTTATGCTCTGTGCCGCTGACTGTTGTAGGCATTTGGCCCAACATTTGGCGTGCTGTCCATCTTTCCTCTGGAAAAGGCGCTGGTGTGTCGCGAGCTGGCTGGTGGGCGCTACAAGGCCTCTGCCTACTTCACGGGCAGAGTGCTGGCCGAACTGCCGCAGCAAGTTATCATCACAGGTGGGGTTGACTAGGGGACAGACTGTGCGATTTATTTCTCTGCTGCTCTTCATACTTTACCCTGTCAGATCTGCTGCCTTTCTGGTGGTAGTGCACTTTACACTAATTTCCTCGTGGCTGGTCTGTGCATTGCTCTGCTTTTGGTGTACATTTGATCATGCTCCACTGTGTTTCTTTGATATGTGGGTTCTTCAGTGTGCTACGGCTCGATCGTGTACTGGTCGGTGGGGCTGAACAGGCAGGCGGAGCGGTTCCTGCTGTACCTGGTGGTGGTGCTGCTGACCACGTTCAGTGCCATGAGTCTGGGGTTCTTCGTCGGAGCAGTGGCCCCCACAGCCCTGGCTGCGCAGGCACTCGGCCCGCCGGTGCTCATCATCTTCCTGCTGTATGGTGAGGCTCTTAACACACTTCCTTACCTCGCACGCTCTATACACAATCTATACACTTTCTGCACACAAGCACTCTAAACAAGTTTCTACATAAATTCTGCCTACACTATCTTGAGCCATATGTCTGTTAGTTCAGTATTCGGCGATGGTTCTCACTCCCACCTCGTACATTTCTGCACAAATTTTCACTTTTAAATTCACACATTTTAATGTATTGTGCATTTTTATTTCTGTGTTGGGCTGTGCTGCACTGTGTAGGCGGATTTTACATCAACACTGACTCGCTTCCTGTTGGCAGCGAGTGGGTCCGCAATATCTCTTTCCTGTACTGGGCCTTCCAGGTGCGCATCACGTGATTGATGGTCGATTCGGTTGCCACCTAACGCACAGTTACTTGTTTGACTTGATGCTGGTAAAGGCTATCTTGTTCATCATTCGATGATGATGTCGTTTGGCGGTTATGGTGATTGCTGCTGTAAACTTCTTAATTCGCTTTGATTGAATGCCATGCATGAGGGATTGCAGGCCCTGATTGTGAACGAGTTCAAGGGAGAGACATTCAGCTGCGACGAGGACCGACCGGCCGCTGCCTGCAGCCGTACGGGTGAAGAAGTCATTCGGCAACTCTCCTTCCAGGTCAGATCCCCTTACCCCCTAACCCTACCCCTAACCCTTCCCCCCCTAATTCCCTACCCCCTCTACATTGTATTATAATTCGCCATGATCACATCTTATCATACTTTTCCTTCTGCCGGTGTGCTCGCTCGATGCGTCACTGCTCACTTACTGACTGCCCGCGTCGCCACTGGCGCACTCAGGACTCTGATGTGGTGGAGTGCATTGGGCTGCTGGTGGTGCTCATGTTCGCGTACATGCTGCTGGCCTACGCAGCACTGCTGTTAAACAGAGTGAGCTACTTCAGGTAAATTATCCGCCATGCTTCCGAACAGGAAGAGAACTTCTCATTGAAAGTGAATGAGGGAGGGTGTGCACTCGCATAATGTGCACGCACCATTGTACAATACCATATGTATGCGCTCCGGTCTACATTTAGACCGGCGAGAATGTTCTAATTATTTTCTACGTTTCCGTCACCATCTGCATTATGTATGCTTGCAAGCAGAGTCCAGCCAAGCCCCGACATTAATATGTGCGGAAGCGGTGGCAGAGAAATCAATGCCCCCTCTTCTGTTGATTCTGCTGATGAACGGGCAGCAGCAACGGCAGTGGCGGGAGCAAGTGAGCAAGGGTGGCAGCAGCTGCAGCTTGATGCGGAGTAGAACGTTGATCAAAGGCCATCAGGGCAGAGAGAATGAACGGGTAAATGGTTGAAAGTTAGCGTATAATATGATAGTATTGAAGATGTGCTGCCAGCTCTGTTGGGGTTGTTTGTGATAGTGAGAAGGCGGGAAATAGAGCATCATCCCTTTGATAACGCGAAGTGCCATTACAGTATTTGTGATAGCATGATCGTGGTGAGGATAAATTTCATCACCAGTGTGCAGTTAAGGGCCTCTGCTTGAGATGCTCAGACGGTGCCTGGCGATTGATGAGATTCCCCTGCTGTGGAGTGAGGTCGACCAAGCACCCGACCCTTCTACAAACATTGCTTGTCACTAAGGGTTTCTCGATCAGTTGCAGGCTACTTAAGGTATTATCATGACTGACGCGGTAACTCACTTCTCGAAAACTATCATAATGATTCATGTCTTTCAAATACCCGGGTAGCATTTAGTGGGGGATTTCGAATGTACTTTTCAAGGACGCCAGATCTGTTTTACTCTCAGGATCAGAGCCGATATGAATCAACTGATAATAATTCAAAATTGCGCTTAGAAATTTACATAATGCCAGACGTGAAGGTCGGCTACAGCAGTTTAGCATTACACTGGTGCAGCTAATCCAACTCCAGCAAGGAACTCAGCATATACCATTCTATCTGATAATTTTGGCCTTCTTCGTCTTCCCATCGCACCCGCTGCCTCATGACACGATTCTAAGAGCACTCACTTTCTCCCACTCCTGGCACCTCCACCACGACCTCCACCTCCACCTCCACCTCCACCTCCGCCACCAAACATGTAGGGGTTGCTGAACTCGGGCTTGCCCCTACCCCCCGAGCTAACTCGGCCGCCACCACCTCCACCTCCACCTCCCCCCCGCTGCCCCCTACCACCCCCGCCTCCCCCTTGCTGCCTTCCCCCACCCCCCTGGTGCCGACCGTGATAGCCCCCAGCATCCTGCCCCTGCCCTTGGCCCTGGCCCTGCTGCTGGGAAAAGCGGCCTTGTGGGTGAGACTGTACACCCGCGGCCCCCATCGCTCCCACCCCCGCGCTGTGGGGCACCTGCGAGTAATCAAACGCCTGTCGTGATAGCCAGCAGCACAGATAGGCAGTATAACGAGCAGTAGCTGCAATTAACATAATTAACAACATGAAATCTAAAAATGGCAACAGGAATCAGGAAACAAGCCAAGAGCCATTTAATGTACTGACAATTTCTGATTGAAAGATAGCTTGGGTGTTCAATGCATAACTGTGCCATGGTGGAAAATAGGGTCAATGTGTGGAGGGTAAATAGGATGAAGAACATGAAGTGCAGTCCACTACCTTAATTGAGGAAGGTCTAGATGCACTCTGTCCAGCACCACCATTGCCACCACCACCATTTCCTTTGTCTTTCGTGCGATTTCGCCCGCTGCCCCCGCTGTTGTTGCTGCCTACGCTGAGGTTACTGCTGCCGCCACCGCCACCGTAGCCACTGCACCCTTCCCCACCACCACCACCACTGCTGCTCGCGCCCCGCTTTTCTCCGTTGCGTCTCATCTGCTGATGTTGCTGCGGATACTGAGCATGCCCACTGCCACCATGCCCCCCGCCATGCTGCTGCTGTTGTTGCTGTTGCTCCTGCAGATGGATGTCCCTCTGGTGCTCTTCACGGATGCCTTGATACTCCGAGTCATGCTTCAACCAGCTGATCTCGCGCGCAAACGCCAGCTGCAGCGAGAATCGAAACGAAACACAGACCATAGAAGGTCGGGTTAGATGTACATGGGACAAGGCAGGGGAAATGGTGAGTCTGGTTGAAGAGTAAGTCAGTGATACCATGATAATAACTTCCCAACCGCAGCACCACAGCAGCGCAACCTCAACTCTTACATTGTTAACCCCAGCAACACTCTAAGCCCTAATTCGCACTTACCGTGGCATCGGTGCTTGTGTCAACTTGAGCGTCAGAACCGCCGAAGTAAAAGCTCTTCGCATCGAAACCAGCATCATCTGCACCTGTGCTCCCAGCCTCTCCTGCTACCTTTGCTGCCTCTCCCTCTCCCTCTCCCCCGCCCTCTCCCTCGCCCTCCAGGTCCCACGCATCGGTTCCCCGCCGCTGGGCCTGGCGCGCACGCATCTTGGCCTTGTTGAGCTGTGCCATGCGGTAGATCTCGGGCAACGTTTTGGGGAGCGTAGTGTCGTCGTCTACTTGGTCATCGATCGCATCGGCATCAGCAGCACTAGTACCAGCACTAGCAGCAGTGTCGTTGCGGAGAAGGCTCACAGAGAGGCTCGCAGACGCAGCCACGGCATTCATCGCAGCCCCATCACTGTCACTCTCCACTTCTGGAAACGTGCCCACTCCCCCCGAACTAACACCTGCACCTTCCCCTGCAGCGCCCCCTTGTGCAGCAGGCGACTCCACATTGACGAGGCCTCTAAGCTGCGTCTGGAATTCCTGCTGCTGCTGGGGAGCGTTGGCAGTGGCTGCTGCTGCGTGTAGCTGCTGCTCGAACTGTTGCTGGCTACGCGCCATGCGCCGCCGCACGTCCTCCGTCAACTCAGGCCCCAAGGTCTGCACGCACGCACACACGCACCAACACGCACACGAGTACGTAAGCACAACAATATCTCGATAAACACGTATCCCATAAAGATGAGTTCAATAATTAAAGCATACGTACGTACACAACCGCATCGACAATGGCAGTTGGTGCAGGGACAGGGACAAGGCGGCGGGTTCAAATGCACCAAGGCACCACTGCTCTTCGCCCCCATGCGGCGCATCTCAACACCGTGTGCAGTAGTGATGCGACTCACCTCTGGTGCTGCAGGAAAGCGATCTTCGTGATCTCGGTCCTCCTCTTGTTGCTGATCTGTGGAGGCATTTCCGGTCGGGGCAGCGGGGGTGCGCCATCCAGCTGTGCGGAATATCTGAGGAGCAGGTGGGGGTGTGTAGGTAGGTAGGTAGGTTGCAGCCAGCCCAGCAGGACAACACACAGTGGATGGAGAAAAGGGCTTGGATTATGGGTGCTAATAAGGCATACAACTAGGGCTGTAACAACCATGTGTAGTCCGGGCATGGACTATGATAGGGCAGAAAGGACGAGATACAAATAAGGCTTACATCGAATGCAGATAGCACAGGCGAGTCTTGCTGCTGCTGTTCGGCGATGTGCTGCTGCTGCTGGAATTGCACCCGCCCCGCAGAGATGGACGGTGTAGAGCGAGGGGAAGGGGAGGGCGGCAACGGCAGCTGCGAACCAGAGCTCGGAATGCCAGGGCGCCCGCTCGCTGAGTACGGTGCCAATGCGGGCACGGCAGGGGTGAACATGCACAGACTGGAGGCGCCTCCTTCCCCGCTCCTACCTCCACTCTTAGCCTCGGGCCGACTCCCAGCTGCCTCTGAACCTAATACCTGCGCCACGATGGCTAGCACCTCATCAGCGTGAGCACGTGTGCACTCAGACAACGGGGCGCACTGCTGCTCCAGTCGCGCAGGGTCCGCAGGCAGGGCGCGCGCCACTCGCAGCAGCTCTGCGTCGCCCATCACGAAGGTCAGGCCCTCGTCCTCCGTGCGCGCAGTGCGGTCCCGCCAATCCCACAGAGCTGCCAGCGCAGCCTCCTGCGCTGCAGTCCACTGCTCCACAGCGCCAGTTCCTGTCGAGCGTCCATGCAGTTGCTTCCGCTGCTGGCTACGCTGCAGGAGTTGCTGGTATCCCAATGGGTCGAATGGCTGCTTTTCGTAGCGCTGGAGGCACAGCTGCCTCGTGGAGTCGAACACGAACTCCAGCAACTCCTTCCCACCTCCACCACCACCCGTATCAGCCAGAGCCTGAGCTTGAGCTTGAGCGGACCCGCCCGTTGCAGATAGTCCACTACTGCCACTGCAACTCCCAGTGCTGCCGCCGCTACTGCTCACTCCGCTGCCCCCCGTGCTGCCTCCCCGAACCCACAGCTCTCTGCGCAGGCAGTCGTAGATGTACAGCAGATAGCGCGTGTCGGTCTGCGCATAGAGCTTCATCTCGTCTGTCAGCGGCCGGCGCCGCCAGTCCGCCAGCTGGTGTTGCTTGTCCGCGGTCACCCCACAATGCACCTGCAGGGCAGGGCCACGCAGGGCAGAGCATGACAGAGAAATAAAGAAATGCATGCACACACAAACAATTGAAGCAGATAATCGAATGACGTCACTATGCAAAGCCAGGATGCCCTTAAACAGGGGGCACATAATCAAACCACTAAGCAGTAGCCATTGAAACATAGCAGATTGTACACGCAGAGGCAGAGTACCGTTACCCTGATGCACAACAGAATCTTACGGCGTATACCCTGTGCGATACATACCCAGCTCTTGTTAACTGAGCGTCTAGTTTTCTACGTGGTACACCGTACCTTGAGCAGGTGGGCGAGAGAGAGCGCGGGGTACTTGAGCACCTTGGCAGCCACGTGCGAGTCGAAGCAGTTGAACAGGTAAAGCCCGAAGTCACGCTGCAGCCACAGCACGTCTCGGTCGCAGCCGTGTAGCACCTTCACCACTGTGGGGTCCAGAAGCACGCTGCTCAACCGCGGCAGCTCTCTCCACAGCACTAGTGTGTCGACTAGGTAGTCCTTCCAACGTGTGGAAATCTGAAGGATGAGGGGATGAAATAAAGGATGGATGAATATTTCCGGATAGAAAAATGGCGGGAGGCACACGCAAATAACAGCAAGATTAAAGAATCGTATAGCATAAGGTTATCTGTAAGAGACATTTATTCCTCCAGTAGTTCCGCAGGTTTAGCCACAGGCTTGTAGTAGTTGAGTGAAGGCGGGGAATGGACACCAGGGAAGCTCCATCAGCTCGCAACAGGCACAGTCAGGATACATTAAGTGGATATGGAGAAAATAAATATAAACAACATAGCTCATGATACAATATGATAGCATTACCGACACATTAGATAGGTACTGAGGCCCCCCTTCCCCTACTTGCTCGCCCCTAAACCCCCTTTTTTTCTCACCTGCATTAGACATGTGATTCCTTGGAAACTGCGCAGCGCGTTATGCTCGAGATCCAGCGCGATCTCGGACACCTCCCTGCTGCCGTCCGAGCGACACCTGTTGAGGTCCGCCAGCAGCGCTTCGAAGGCCTCCACCGTCTCCACCAGCACCGCCGCATCTTCGGGCCCGGGGGCAGCAGGAGGCCGCAACGAGGCTGATGCTGCATCCGCAGAGCCCGCAGAGTCACCAGCGCTGGTATAGCTGGCAGCAGCGAGTTCCTTCCTGCTGTCAGGGCGGCACCAGTGTGGGTAGGGCAGCGCGCGCAACTGCTGCTCGAAGGGGTGCGGGAAGTGCACCTCCGGAACCACTGCAGAGGCACTAATGCGCATAGTATTGCTACCGCTGCTACTACTACTGCTACCACTGTCATTATTACTTTGGGCAGTGCGCACGGGCACCAGCCGTCTGCCAACGGCAGCGAGCTGTTTGAGACAGCGTGGCTCAAAAGATGTTTCGCGCCGGTTGTCTATCATGCTCCAGAAGCGTAGCTGGGGTTTTTCCGTGACTGAAACGGCGCTCTGCTGCAGTACCCGCTCGCGATCCAACGACAGAGACTGCTGCGCAGCTGCAGCCAGTCCACTCTTGCGTTTCCCATTGGGACCAAGAGATTTACTAGCAGAAGCGTCTACTCCCCCTCCCTTAGCCCCTTGCTGCAGGAACTCGTCTGCACCCTGCAGCAGCAGGTCTACCACATCGATCACTTGCTCAAACAGCTCCGACTCATCCGCCAGCTCGTCTGGCACAATTAGACTACTGCAAGTACCACCAGATATACCAGCAGAGCCTGCCAAAGAAGATGCCTTTTGCTTTTTAGCGGTTGGCTGCTTGGAAGAACTTTCCCTCAGGACCATATCACTTATTCTGCGGATAAGCTCAGTGCTTTCCTGTGCAATACTACTGGTAGCATCTGCAAACTCTGGGAACATAGAGTAGTAATTAAAGTCATCACCCTCCGGTAGGCCGTTACTCTCTTTTGCAGTGAGCATGAGAGAGGACATCATCCTCCGAATGAATTCATCACAGTTATCAGCCTGCAGCAGGACCTGATCAGTGCTTGAAGAAGGAACAGACGAGGAAGAAGACATTGTTCTTTCCCTGGTTTCTAGACCAAACTTTTTCGATAGCCTGACCACGGGAAGTAAAACAGCAAATAAGCATAAATTTTAGTTCCTGCTGGATCCAATCAAAGTTTACATAAGTTATTCAGGAAATACGAGTCGTTGGAGCACGAATCCCAGGAATCATCAACGAACTGTTTTACTCGTAAATTTAGGAATTCTGGAATCCTGGAATCCCAAATCTAATGTATAGTACGACAGCAGCAGCACAGGCACGAAGCCCAGCAGCGGTTCGGCATGATGCTTCATGCGGCTGCTTCACATTTTTCTTCATCTTCAAGATGCTGGGATGTGTGCATCAGGTATTCACTTTGATCCCTGTGGAATACGACATACTAAACTGCTCTTCCTTGAAATTTATAGGATCTGCCCTGCATTACATCATCTATAGTTTAGTTATCGCAGCATTTTTTTGCTGGTACGATAATCGCCCCACTTTTGCATAAGCCAGGTTATGCTCTCAACCCAGATGTCGAAGAAGAAAGTCCTTCTGATGGGGAAATCTGGCGCTGGAAAGACGTCCATGCGCTCAATTATCTTTGCTAACTACATGGCGAGAGATACTATGCGCCTCGCACCCACCTGTAAGTTTCAGTGGCTACATTATTTACAGCCATGCGCATGGTGGAAACACGCATTGCACAAATCCGCGCACGCACATTCTCCTCTCCCACTTAATCCGTTACGCATTTGCCCCACACTCATCTCATTATAATCAACTGAATATTTTGATAAATTATTGTCAATCTGGCGTGGCGATCAATCTAACCATCCGCTTGGATCATGAGCAGTGGACGTGGAACATACAAATGTACGGTTCTTAGATCTTGTACTCAATCTGTGGGACTGTGGTGGGCAATATCGCTTTTTCGAAAGTTACTTCGAGAACGACACAATATTTCGCAATGTGGAAGTTCTAATCTACGTGTTCGGTACGTTAAATCATTTGTGTTTACATTCATCTGCTACTGCCTAAAAAAGGCGGAGGTGTGGAGGAGTCGAGAATTGAGATGAAATCTCTTTCTCTTCTCTCCTGTAAGTCTCCAGAGGAGACGTTGCCTTAGCTTTTGATCTGTTTTCGCGAATATATATTTATTATAGACTCTGATTAACATTATAATCATTGCCAATTCCAGCAGATAAAGAATATGTATAGAAGATAAGTGCTGTGCTGGCATATAGCCTTTATTATTCTATAGTCCCCTTCATTGTGCTGTCTTGTGTTGTGTTATGCTGTGCTGTGCTGTGCTGCAGACATTGATTCGGGGGACCTGAGTAACGACTTCACGCTGTTCGAGAATGTGATGCAGGCCATGGAGCGCTGCTCGCCAGATGCTAGTGTATTCATCCTGATCCACAAGATGGATCTCGTGGGCGAGGACGACCGCGAGCGAGAGTTTCAGGAGCGCGCTGCCCTCGTGCAGAGCAAGTCCGAGCAGTAAGTTGTGAATAACATGTATGTATTATATGTATGTATAACATCTAGGTATAACATGGAATGTGATAGTATGCACCATTGATAGTATGTGATAGTAAGGTCAGGGTTAGGATTCGGGTTAGTACAAGTGGGTTTAGGGTTGGTTGTATCCATGGTGGTGTGGCTGGCGTCCACGCCCCTATTTTACAATTCTTTGCTTAACTCTCCTCACTCTCCTTTCTGCATATCCATACCATTCCCTCACCCACGGCACGGCATGGTATGGTGCAGCTTCAAGATGCAGAGCTTCGCGACGTCCATCTGGGACGAGACACTGTACAAGGCGTGGTCCACCATCGTGTACTCGCTGATCCCCAACGTGGACCTGCTGGAGTCGCAGTTGCGCGACTTCGCCTCCATCTGTGCCGCGGACGAGGTAGTGCTCTTCGAGAGAGCCACCTTCCTCGTCATCTCACACACCACCTCTCTAGAGTGAGTACCAATATTTGACCCACGCCACGTTAGGCACTACCACAGCGTTTACCCACCTCTAGACACACTATACATCTTGTTTCTCCCATCGTGCCCCTCCTCCTACATGACCAAACAATGCTTTCTTGTGTTTTGTTGACGGAAATAACTTTGGCTATCTCTGCGTTGTGCTGCGTGTTGTAGTCTCGAGCAGTACGACAGCCACAGGCATGAGCGCATCTCTAACATCATCAAGCAGTTCAAGATCAGCTGCAGTAAGTCGCAGTCGCAATTCCAGGGCATGGAAGTGCGCAACTCCCACTTCACCGCCTTCATCGACCTTTTCACGGTAAGAACCCTCCCTTCCTTCCTTCCTCCCACCCTTCCCCACCTGTTACTCAGGCACTACCACTTTGCTGACTCTATCGCCGTGGAGAAACCCAGTGGCTATTGTGATGAGGTCCGGGTGTGTTGTTATCAGATGACAGTGGCTATTGTGATGGGAGGTCCGGGTATATTGTTATCGGATGACAGTGGCTATTGTGATGGGAGGTCCGGGTGTGTTGTTATCGGATGATAATATACATTTTCTATCATCCCTCGGCCGCTGTAGCAACAGTCGTCAAACAGCTTATTTTCAGCTGGGTAGAATACTGCTTGCCATTGACTATGACATTTAGCTGTGCTGGCGGGTCCAATCCTTGGCGTCTACTCGATGCTGTTGTGTTGTATTGGCGGGATCACTTGGATTATCTTCGCATTTGATCCCTATTGCGCATGCTTAAATGATTGATTGCGCTTGTGATTGGGGTAGGGAAACACGTACATAATGGTGATTATGGCTGGTTCTGGCACAGCAGGCGATGAGGAAGCTGGACAGGCTGGACAGCCACGCCGCGCTCACATCCCCACAGCGCTGACCCAGCTGAACATCGCCGCTGCGCGCAAGCACTTCGAGAAGTTCATTCCGGAGAACTCCTAATCCAACCCGGTATCATAGTATCCTCTCCTCCACACCCCGCTCCTTCCTTGCTCGGAGCATGGCTGGAGTAGATGGATGGGAGCATAGTGATACCATATTGTGCCATTTTGAGTTCAGAGCTAAGCTGGAATAACGATACCAATCGCTCCCCATGTTTGCCCTTCAGCTCATCAGCTGCTGCCGCTACTGCTTGAGTTCAGAAGATAGCCGATAGTTGCGCTCCCCATGTTTGCCCTTCAGCTCATCAGCTTCTGCCGCTACTGCTTGAGTTCAGACGATAGCTCATAGTTGCGCTCCCCATGCTTGCCCTTCAGCTCATCAGCTTCTGCCGCTACTGCTTGAGTTCAGACGATAGCTCATAGTTGCGCTCCCCATGCTTGCCCTTCAGCTCATCAGCTGCTGCCGCTACTGCTTGAGTTCAGACGATAGCTCATAGTTGCGGACATATGCTCCAGTGAATTAATGGTGCTGGATTGTTGAGCTGAGGGATCTGTTTTTATGAGGGTTGGAACGGAGTATCTATATTATTTTTGTTGTTACGCACTGATTTAATCTGGCGGCACGATTTGACGTGGCACATGTATATAAAATGTCGAGTTAACTTGATATCTAAGTTTTTAACCATATGTCTTTCTTTAAGTGATCAAAGAGAAGATAGATAGATAAATAGATAATAGAGAAATAGAATTGATTAGGGACTCTTTTATATACATCAATTTATTAAGGGAAGAGTTGCTTCAATGACTGCATATGTTTATGCCTTACTATCGTAGTAATCAAAGGTCATTGCCCACTTATATGCTGCCGGATACACCCGAGCCTACACTCTATCCCTTCGATATGCCAAGCCTCTCATATTAAGCTCTTCCTCATACATAAGTTCGTCTTTGTGATACAATGCTTCGAGTCTGGCGCGTCTATTCTGAGTGGTTACGATCTTCACTACTTGGGAGTCCGTCTTGATCTGCGACTCGTGCCTTTTCCTGCTGGCAATTTCATCCTTCTGCAAAAGATTAAGTTCCCATTTGGCGATTGCCATCGAATCTAACTGTTTCTTTGAATGCTCAACTAAGTGAGCCAACTTCAGATCACGAGCTACACTCGCCTGTAACTTTTCCTCCGGGTTTAAAGGCTTGTTCTTCTTCGGCGGGGCTTTAGAAGCCATTTTCTATGCTGGTCACTGAATCAATGGAAGGGTTTAGCAGAAGTTCACCAACTATATATCACAATCTTGATTACCCAGGATCCTGACGCTCGTACGATAAATATTAAAACTTATCGCATTACCCCCTAGCTACGGTACTAATTAAAGTATTAGCTGTAGAACTTTTCCTGCTGGAGCGCGAAACGATCGGAGTCGGACCTGCAGAAGAAAGAAACGGTAAATTAGTTAGCGACTTCAAATGCTTTATTTGCACTAATTATTTAGCGTTATCAAGTAATAACGCTAATTAATTAGTGCATTTAACAGCAAGAAGATAATAAGCGCTTATGGGATAAATATCCCGGGGAGCGAACTTTATATTATCCGGCAAGTCGAGTAATTTTTCGAGCGAATCCGAGAACTCAACAAAAACTAAAATGCCTATTAATTTGAAACGATTACCAGCAGCCCCATCCACAAAAGAAAGAGGCTGGAAAAAAAACGACAGCAGCAGCTCGCTGGCTAGCAATGCCTGGAATGCCTGCTGGAATGCAACAAGAGTAAATGCTCGTAAGAGCATTTATCGATAAATTTATAATACTCATATTATAAAATTATGGATAACTTGAAGAGTACGAGTAACAGTAATTTGGCATCAAAATATTGAAGCAATATTGGAAACGATATTTTCTGTCTGCTCGCTGTATCCATTCCATTTCAGCTGGTCGATTTTTTTCTGGTTTACCGCATTATTCTCACAGGATCCTGCCTCAAAAATGAATACTGCTTTTCAACCGCAGATAATTCTTCTTAAGGAAGGAACGGATACTAGTCAGGGCAAGGCTCAGATTATTTCGAATATAAACTCTTGCCAGGCTGTTGCAGAGACAGTCAAGACTACTTTAGGCCCTAGAGGGATGGATAAGCTAGTATTCGATGGACAAAGGACAACTATATCGAACGATGGCGCCACTATCATGAAGCTATTAGATATTGTACACCCTGCTGCGAAGGCATTAGTGGATATTTCAATTGCTCAAGTAAGTATTTTTATTTGCGAGCAGGACTACTTGATTAATGCTTTATCTGGGCGAGCTTGCTCGTGCTTTAGTGCTTTTGGCGTTGCCAACTACTTTCATACCCTTCCCACATACCACGGGAACTGTCGCGTTGATGCTTTTGATGGTATTTATCGTTTATTAATGCAAAACTTATTTTCTTAAAGGATGCAGAGGTAGGTGACGGCACGACCTCGGTGGTGCTTCTGGCTGCGGAGATGCTGAAGGAGGTGAAAGACTTCGTCGAGGACGGGCTGCACCCGCGCGTCATCATCAAGGGCATCCGCGAGTCCGTCAACCTCGCCATCGCCAAGATCGAGGAGATAGGTGTAGAGGCAGAGGCAGACATGTTCCGTGCGCTGCTTGAGAAGTGTGCGGGTACGGCGCTGAACTCGAAGTTGATCGCGCGGCAGAAGAAGCTGTTCGCGCCCATGGTGGTGGACGCAGTCACCATGCTCGACCCAGGCATGTGCGACATCAAGCTAGTGGGCATTAAGAAGGTCACGGGCGGATCAGTAACGGAGTCGCAGCTTATCCAGGGAGTAGCCTTCAAGAAAACCTTTAGCTACGCAGGCTTTGAGCAGCAGCCTAAGCACCTGCACCAGCCGAAGATCCTGCTGCTGAACGTGGAGCTGGAGCTGAAGAGCGAGAAGGAGAATGCAGAGGTGCGCATTACTGACCCAGACCAGTACCAGTCCATTGTAGACGCGGAGTGGCAGATCATCTACGAGAAGCTGGACAAGTGTCTGGAGAGCGGCGCCAAGGTGATTCTGTCGCGCCTGCCCATTGGAGACCTGGCCACGCAGTACTTCGCTGACCGAGGCGTCTTCTGCGCCGGGCGCGTGCCCACAGACGATCTAGACCGCGTCGCCAAGGCCACCGGCGCCGCAGTACAGACTTCAGTGTATGGCATCACAGACTCCGTGCTGGGGCTGTGTGAGGAGTTCGAGGAGAAGGGACTGGGCGACGAGCGCTTCAACTTCTTCACGGGCTGCCCCAAGGCCAAGACCGCCACCATCATCCTGCGCGGGGGCGGAGAGCAGTTCTTGGAGGAGACCGACCGCTCTGTGCACGACGCGCTGATGATTGTGAAGCGCGCTATGGCCTCTCGCAAGGTAGTGGCTGGCGGCGGCGCGATCGAGATGGAGCTGTCGCACCTCCTGCGCGTACACTCGCGCACCATCGAAGGCAAGCAGCAGCTCATCATGAACTCGGTCGCGCGCGCACTGGAAGTCATTCCGCGGCAGCTCGCTGAGAACGCAGGCATCGACACGACTGACGTGCTGAACAGGCTGCGCAAGGAGCATGCCACGGCCAAGGGTGCGGAAGGGCGCTGGATGGGCGTGGACGTACTGCACGAGGGCATCTGCGACACGCTAGAGTCAGGCGTGTGGGAGCCCGCTGCCAATAAGCTCAACTCGCTGGCGGCCGCGGCGGAGGCTGCGTGTCTCATCCTAAGCATCGACGAGACCGTGCGCAATCCGCAGAGCGAGAAGCCGGGCGCGCCCTCGCAGGGAGTTGGCCTAGGTGGACCAGGCGGTGGCGGGCGCGGGCGGGGCGTGTCCTCGCAGCAAATGGTGTCGGAGGCCATGGGTGGTGGAGGCATGGCTGCGATGGCATCGCGCGGGCGTGGCCGCAAAGGCCTCCACTCGTTTAAGGGCAGGGGAGGTGCGTAGAGGAGCAGTGTGATACTTTACCTGAGCCTCTATGGGAATCCATTCTAGTTTGTGTGATCCATTGGGTTGGCTGCTGGCGCGGGTTTGGGTCTGCTAACTTGATGCAGAGGTTTGGCAGGTCTGCCGTAGCTCCTGACAGGCCTGCCCTTGCTACGCATTCTATTATAATGCTTACCACCGGGAAATGGTGCAGTTTAGCATGGCGTGGTGGGTGCGGTTAGTAGCTGTGGTTTTGGGGTACCTCACAACCTCACTGGCTTTTGTAGTGATGGGAAGAGATTGCTTCCATGTGTAATATATCTAGTAATCTCTACACCGAATATTACCCTTGTTGCAATTGAGCATTTACTCATAGCATCTGCAATAGAGCAGTTTATTACGATCCATTAAAGATAGTATAAGGGTAAGATTTTACATATCGACAAAGTAAACAGACTCTTGTATAACTACAGCAGTAATGGGAGTTTATCTTCTTCTGTATCCCAGTATCCCAAACAAAAGAAAGCAGGAGCTTTTAGCAGAGCGGCAGCGGGGTACAGTACTGTAAGTGGGAGTGATGCAAGTGCCCCGCCGACAAACAGCGCATGGCTACGGAATGGTGATGGAGAATAACAGGCGCCTATACCCAGGGGGCGTGGGTGGTGACCTATGCAGGACTGGCACGGTACCCGGCACTTGTTGCGCGCGGCGCTTGCCGGCCATGACCAGTACATCGCCACATCGCAAGGGCAGCACCTTATTAGCAAAATAACCCCCAACGCTGCCACCGCCACTAGCGGTACCAACAATCATACTATCACTGCAAGAAGCCGTGGAGCAATTGTCTTCGTCGTCTGCACTCATATCGCCTTCCCTCCAAGGCTCAAACTGTCGGGGCAGCTCTTCCCCCGGAACCTTGAGGTCGTGTTGGCAGGCGGAGCGCATGAAATTGCCCGCACGCAGTAGCAAGTCTCCTGGGTCCGCCCAGTCCGTGCCACAGCCCAGGTAGCTCTTTACCAGGCGCAACGTAATGTTATCTTCGTGCCACTTGGGGCAACGCACTTGGTCTAACAAGTGTAAGCGACATATCACCATCTGCTCCGGACCAGACAGTTTTGCCTTCCCTCCTGCAGCTGCGGCGCACATTAATAGCACGAGATTATCCATATCTGCAGCTATATCTTTTACGGCATCATTTTCACGCAAAGCCTTGGGAAAGAGTGACATGCATGATGACTGTGCAGAGCCAGGCACACCAAGCTCAGCAGTAGTAGAGATAGCAATCGTATTATCGAATGTAAGCACCCACCGTCCTAGCAAAGCGCTCAATGCTGATTCTAAAGCACTTGGAGCATTTTTGAGGCCTCGCTCCAAAATTACTGCACTCCAGAAATCTGTCTCACCTAAAACGTTCCTCATTTGCTGAATGTCAGCTACTCTTCTGACTAGTGAAGAATATTTGACGGGAGCTTGGGTGGAGCAGCCGCCCTCGCGATGTAATTCAACCAGCCTTAGAGCACGAGTAGACCAGTTTTTAACTGACCGATAGTGAAACGGAAAAGTCAGGGAGTAGGAAAGTACCATGATAAGTACAAAGACACTTAAAAGGTGTCGAGCAATCATCTTTATGGTAACTTCCTTTCATGGGTTTCTTCGGGTACACGTAGGATTATCATGAGTAATGGGAAAATGGTGATATAAAGTCCCGTGATTGACTGTAATATTACAGTAAGTTACATAGTACTGTAAATTGATACTTCTGGACTCCAGAAACCCAATTCGGAATTGGTGTCTCGCCTACAGTAACTTCACTTGTTGTTACGAATGGTGTCTCGCTCTTAAACTTTACTGTGTTGAAGAACTCCTGCTGCATACCCGCCGCCACAATGGTAAAAACTTTAACTTAGTTAAGTTAAAACTTATCGTACCTCCAAGTTTTACGTACCTTTGCTGTAGAGAGCCCGGGCGAGTGGGACGAGATGAGGGACAGGATCGTCACGAAGCTACTCGAAAGAGCTGAAGAGGCGGACAGGCTGCGACGGAGTAAGAGGCGACCCGCTGAGGCACAACGAAGGCGGACCAGACAGCCTGTCCCCCACGACGAAGAACCAGAGGGCCAACCTGAGCTCCGGCGTCGACGAGTCCACAACGCAGAGGGTGACCGACCTGCACAGTCGACGGAGGACCGAGCCGACCAGTGCGTAATCCACCATGGGGGTAAGACATATGTCATACGCCTCACAGCTTCAGCTGGTAAGCGTACAGCGCCTACCAGACAGCTGGCACTCAAGCGCGTGCGCTTAGTGCTGGGGGATCTCTCCGTAGTCATAGCCCCCGGCGAAGCTGATCCAACCAGGACACCGCTAGCTGAGATACCAACACCCAGAAGAGCCCATCCTAGAAGACGTACAGCTGCTAAACGAAAGGCTGACGAGCTAGAGCAGATTGAAAATCGTCCTAGTGGTCTAGTTAACCGTACTGTCTGTGATGCTGCCCGTGCTGAAACATGTGCCTGGGATGTTAATGGCCGTGAGTTTTAGTTTTTATCATGTTGTGAGGGTTAATGGCAGAACCTTCTCCGACTAGTTCGGGTGGTGGAGGTCTCTGCTGCTTCGGCAAGTAACCAAATCAATCAATCAATCAAGTTTCAGCAGGAATTGTGATCTTTTCCATTTTCTCGAATCGCCGCAAAGGTGAACGTCAATATACCAACTAGCTACCTTTATCCCTAGTTGTGCACTTTACTGAACCTCCATCGCTGCGCAT
Source organism: Eutreptiella sp. 'Long Island Sound 2002' (assembly GCA_964036045.1). Taxonomy (NCBI): domain Eukaryota; phylum Euglenozoa; class Euglenophyceae; order Eutreptiales; family Eutreptiaceae; genus Eutreptiella; species Eutreptiella sp. 'Long Island Sound 2002'. The sequence continues at coordinate 44,585 of CAXIWF010000923.1, forward strand.
TACTCTTGATGCTATAATATAAAAAGAACCTGATGATGAGCTCTCAGTTGAACACCATTGCTCGGACCACACCCCAACTGTATCGGGATTGCTTGAGGCTTGTTCGACATATTGCAGGGAAATCCAAGAAAGCCGATGCATTACAAGGTATTGTTGGCAATGAATTCCGTAAAAATGCGGGGGTGACTGATCCAGCTGCTATAGAGACTCTCAAGAGTAATGCCATTAGAGGCCTTGCAAACTATCTCATGCTGGAGTCTTCTACTTCAGGGAAAGATGAAAAGCTAAGAAAATTTTCCTCTACGTTTGCAAAAAAAGAAGCACAGTCGATGGTGCGGGAAAGAGAGAATAAGCATGATAATGGTGATACCGTTCGTTAAAGATGTGGCGTTATATTCGGACTACACACAATGTAGACTGTGGGTTTCTCCCCATCAGTGCTACGTGTTCGGTGATATTTTGAACAACTTATCGCGAGAAAGTTGCAGTACCTTAATTCGCATGTATATAAACACATGTATTATTAAATATTTGATAAAGCTTTCGACTGTTTTTAATTGAATTTAATGGAGAGTAATACGAGACAAAGAGTGAGTATGATACGGGGTGTGTGGGGAGGTATAATACTGTCTTCATCGTTTGGGGAAAAAACACAGTGCCAGTATACTGCAAGATCAAAGCTGTGATAATTGATAAGTAGCAGAAATCGAACAAGGCATCTTTTTACAGCTTTGGCTATCGGAATATGATATCCACCCGGTGGCTGGGGTGGCGCAAATTCAGCTTCGGGCTGGTATATATCTGCTCCACTATCTGGAGACAAATTCACACCCTATCAGATAAAAAGGACCCTCGGCTATGGAGTCACGACATTACTTTATATTCCTGCATTTTGGCTGCCTCTCAGATATCCCCAGGTCAGATCCGCCCCTAGCCTCATGGATTCCTCCTGTGCCGCAGTGGCTCCTCATTTCATTTCTCCGGTGCAAGATCCCCCCGCAGCAGCGCTACCATAGTAGCCTAGGGCTGAGCCTTTCGACTGGAGGTTCCATATAGCGAGCATGATAGCAGTACCCAGCCTTGCACACATCAAATGCACAAACCACAGTAGCCTAGGGCTGAGCCTTTCGACTGGGGGTTCGATACAGCGAGTATGAAAGCAGTACCCAGCCTTGCACACATCAAATGCACAAAGTGTGAGGCCGTCCGACTAGCGCAGCGCATAGTGGTGTATATACGGTGGGACTGACTTGTGTTCTACACCCCACCGGGACTCTCTGGATCTGTAAGAATGGAATAGCATATGCAGCACACCCGCATCTTGGCTTGGGTGTGGGATGCGGCCACGAAGTCTGGCATGTGGCCTCTCGGCAGCTCCCTGGGTGCGCAGTCGATGCACACCACTCTGTTACACAGGCGGCAGTGGTGCCTGCCGGACACCAGCCCTAGCTTAGAGTAGAAGTTCGCCGCCTCCATGCCCGCGAAGAACCCGGCGCAGTGCATGCAGCGGTCGCGCGTGTCGCCAGGAATGCGCGTCTGCGGCGCAGAGATGCAGCGGAACAGGCGCTCGCGGGGAGTCTTCGGCAGCAGGTCGCTCGCAGTGCAGAAGTCATCGTGGCTGCTACTGCCGACACCAGCCTGCTGCCCGCCGCTGCCTTTGCCGCTGCTATATGCGCCCTTATGGTGCATGCCCTCCTGCTGCGCCTTTGCCCTGAGTGAGGTGTAGCCCGAGGCATCAGTGCCAGGGTCGGTGCCTGAATCATCCTCATCCTCATCCCCTGCTCCATCACTCCACTTGCCCTGCCCCTGTTGGCGCACCGCCTGTACAGCCCTGCGGGCGTGCTTGAGGGCGTCGGCGCGCAGGAACGGGCTGTGCACGCTGCAGGGGATGTTCATGTCAGCTCCCTTGCGCAGCAGCGCCTCGCACAGCGTCCACTGTCGATACGCACATGCCACTAGCAGGGGCGTGCAGCCGTCGTTGTCAGTGGCGTTGCACTGCGCGCCCAGCGCAAAGAGCACCTCCATCATGGGCAGCGCCACCTCGTGCAGCCGCTGAGAGCTGAGCGTCGGGTTTGCGCACAGGAAGTGCAGAGCAGTCACGCCCCTCGCATTTCGAGCATTCGGGTCCGAGCCAGCATTTAGCAGTGTCATGATCACCTTCAGTAAATCCGCACTGCCGTCCTCCCCCTCCTCCGCTGCACCAGCGCCTTCTGCAGCCTCCTGTGCTCCTATATAAGCACCACATCCTGCAGCAGCACCGTCTCCTTTACGTGAGAGCGCGCCTTGCCCTCGCCCTTGCCCTTGCTGGCTTGGCTGGCAACTGACTGCGAGGTGGAGCGCAGTGTTGCCGTCACCGTCTCGCATGCCGCACAGCTCTCGCGCCACCTCCGCACCGCACTCCTGCAGCAGCGCCAGCACCAGCTCTTGGGAGCCGCGGTCCGCCGCTACGTGCAGGCAGGTGCGGCGACGGCGACTGCGCTCGCAGATGCGTGGATCGGCGTCGGAATAGCGTAGCAGAGCCCGCACGCAGTCTGCCCGCCCCGCCATCGTGTGCTCCAGCAGCGGCGTGGCGCCCTCGGGGTCGGGTGCGTTGGCGTCCAGCAGCACGGATCGACGTCGCAGAGCCCGCCCCGCGATAGACCCTGTCCGCAGAGTGCTCTTGGACAGACCTCCTGCACTGCAGATGTGCTGGACGCTGTTGGCTTCTCTGCACAGGTGCAGACAGCTCCTGCCGAAGTGGTCAGTGGCGTTGAGGCCTCCTATCATGCGCGCGTGCTCGTGCTGGCTCTGCTTGGGACTGTCGGGGCTGGCGGGGCCGCTTGTGGGATCGACGGCAAAGAACGGCGCCAGCCACATAACCACAGCCACTGCGCCCGCGCGGCAGGCTAGATGTAGAGCACTGTGGGTCCAGCACCACCCAGACAAGACGCAAGGCAGTCGAAAAGGACGAGTCAGTCATGGAAATAAAAGAGTCAAATTTCAAACAATCACCGCGTCGGCCTTTGCGCAACGATAGGCTCACAATCGAGATATTGGCGCATGAAAAGGAGTTTCTGGTTCTGTAGTGGTAAGGTAAAGTAGGATGTACGGTAAGGTAAAGTAGGGCAGAAGTACAGTAGGATGAACGGTAAGGTAAAGTAGGGCAGAAGTACAGTAGGATGTACGGTAAGGTAAAGTAGGGCAGAAGTACAGTAGGATGTACGGTAAGGTAAAGTAGGGCAGAAGTACAGTAGGATGTACGGTAAGGTAAAGTAGGGCAGAAGTACAGTAGGATGTACGGTAAGGTAAAGTAGGGCAGAAGTACAGTAGGATGTACGGTAAGGTAAAGTAGGGCAGAAGTACAGTAGGATGTACGGTAAGGTAAAGTAGGGCAGAAGTACAGTAGGATGTACGGTAAGGTAAAGTAGGGCAGAAGTACAGTAGGATGTACGGTAAGGTAAAGTAGGGCAGGGTAGGAGTGACAGGGAGGAAAGGGGCGGATGTCCTTCCTTACTTCTGCCCTTCTTCGTTGCAGCAGCGCAGTAGAGTAGGGTGTGCGGCCAGCAGCGGCTGCATGGTCTCGGGATCGTTGCGCAGCGCCGCCTCCAAGAAGGTCTGCTCCGCGTCCACCACAGAGCCCTCGTAGATGCTGCCGAAGTTCAGAGCGTCCCGGTGCGACCGCACCCTGCGCCCAGCGGCAGCGCCTGGTAGCCCCGATGAAAGGCCGGTGCCGCTACCATCGCCAGTGCTAGCGGCAGTAGCCGATGCTGGCCCTTCAGTACAGGCTGCTGCGGCTGCGGAGGTCACTTCTGCAGGAGCTATCCCGCAATCCCACTCCACCTCCACATCGAATTCTACCTCCACTTCAACATCGTCGCCGGCTCCTGCCTGTGCTTCTGCCTCCGCCTGTGCTCCTGGCTGCCGCACAAGGTCGTCAAGATCTGGGTTGGTCCCTGGCGCAGTGGAGCGCTTACTCTTTGAACGCGTGGTAGAGCGGCGGCGCCGACCGGATTTGCCACTTGCCGACTTGCGCCTTTCGCTCTTGGGCCTGGCAGCTGCGCCTACCACTCTTCCCTCTCTATCTCCCCCTCCCTCTCCCAAGGCAGCTGCTTCTTCATTCCCTGCCACCGTAGCTGGCTCAGCCGCAATACCCTCTCTCTCGGATTCAGTGAGATCCTCGGTGGCGGTGTGCAGGTAGCTGGCCCAGTCCTCGCGACTCTCCTCCAGCAGGCTTCCGTGCGAGTCGCATGCCAGCTGCTGCATGAGCGCCGCCTCTGCGTCAGAATGCGCAGAGGAGTCGTCCGAGTCGCCCTCCGCATCGTAGTCGCTGTAGGTACCTGACTCACCCCAGTCGTGGCTGCCAGCTACACCATCTACACCATCTTCTTCAAGCGGGTCGCTGTAGATACCCACATAACCCAACGCATGCTTATCATGCTTACTTCGCCTCCCTTGTCCCCCTTGCCCACTTCCTGGTCGAGCACCCTCAACCTCCTCATCATCACCAGTGGAATGCGAGGGACCACTGCTCTCAGTGGGGCCTCGGCGGGAACTCCACGCCCCCAGGGGACCGTGGGAGCAGCTACCATCAGTGCCAGAGCGTGGGGACCTTTGC
>CAXIWF010000924.1:0-15828 GCA_964036045.1 Eutreptiella sp. 'Long Island Sound 2002'
CAGCCGGGTTCAAATGATATATTCGGGGGCAAAAAAAATCCTCTTTTTTTTTTTTTTTTTTAGTTTTTAGGGTAGGGTTGGCTACCGTCAAAACCGTGTTTTTGCAATATTTTTGACATACCGTTGAGTTGGAGGATTTCGTGAGTACCTACCCACTTCGAAAACTCGTTCAGGATGCAACGATGGCATCCGTTTGCTTCTTGCTTCCGGCAGGGTCCCAAATATATTTTGGGGGCAAAATAAAATTCTCTTTTTTTTTTTTTAGGGTAGGGTTTGACACGGTCACAACCGTGTTTTTGCCATATTTTTGACATACCGTTGAGTTGGAGGATTTCGTGAGTACCTACCCACTTCGAAAACTCGTTCCGGATGCAACGAAGGCATCCGTTTGCTTCTTGTCTCCGTCCGGGTCCCAAATGATATATTTGGGGGCAAAAAAAATTCTCTTTTTTCTTTTTTTTTTCTTAGTTTTTAGGGTAGGGTTGGCTACGGTCAAAACCTTGTTTTTGCAATATTTTTTACAAACCGTTGAGTTGGCGGATTTCGTGAGTACCTACCCACTTCGAAAACTCATTCCGGATGCAACGATGGCATCCGTCTGCTTCTTGCTTCCACCAGGGTCCCAAATGATACATTTGGGGGCAAAAAAAAATTCTCTTTTTTTTTTTTTTTATGGTAGGGTTTGCCACGCTCAAAACCGTGTTTTTGCAATATTTTTGACATACCGTTGAGTTGGAGGATTTCGTGAGTACCTACCCACTTCGAAAACTCATTCCGGATGGAACGATGGCATCCGTTTGCTTCTTGCTTCCACCAGGGTCCCAAATGATATCTTTGGGGGCAAAAAAACATTGTCTTTTTTTTTTTTAGTTTTTAGGGTAGGGTTGGCTACGGCCAAAAACCGTGTTTTTGCAATATTTTTGACAAACCGTTGAGTTGGAGGATTTCGTGAGTACCTACCCACTTCGAAAACTCGTTCCGGATGCAACGATGGCATCCGTTTGCTTCTTGTCCCCAGCCGGGTTCAAATGATATATTCGGGGGCAAAAAAAATCCTCTTTTTTTTTTTTTTTTAGTTTTTAGGGTAGGGTTGGCTACCGTCAAAACCGTGTTTTTGCAATATTTTTGACATACCGTTGAGTTGGAGGATTTCGTGAGTACCTACCCACTTCGAAAACTCGTTCAGGATGCAACGATGGCATCCGTTTGCTTCTTGCTTCCGGCAGGGTCCCAAATATATTTTGGGGGCAAAATAAAATTCTCTTTTTTTTTTTTTAGGGTAGGGTTTGACACGGTCACAACCGTGTTTTTGCCATATTTTTGACATACCGTTGAGTTGGAGGATTTCGTGAGTACCTACCCACTTCGAAAACTCGTTCCGGATGCAACGATGGCATCCGTTTGCTTCTTGTCTCCGCCCGGGTCCCAAATGATATATTTGGGGGCAAAAAAAATTCTCTTTTTTCTTTTTTTTTTCTTAGTTTTTAGGGTAGGGTTGGCTACGGTCAAAACCTTGTTTTTGCAATATTTTTTACAAACCGTTGAGTTGGCGGATTTCGTGAGTACCTACCCACTTCGAAAACTCATTCCGGATGCAACGATGGCATCCGTCTGCTTCTTGCTTCCACCAGGGTCCCAAATGATACATTTGGGGGCAAAATAAAATTCTCTTTTTTTTTTTTTTTATGGTAGGGTTTGCCACGCTCAAAACCGTGTTTTTGCAATATTTTTGACATACCGTTGAGTTGGAGGATTTCGTGAGTACCTACCCACTTCGAAAACTCATTCCGGATGGAACGATGGCATCCGTTTGCTTCTTGCTTCCACCAGGGTCCCAAATGATATCTTTGGGGGCAAAAAAACATTGTCTTTTTTTTTTTTAGTTTTTAGGGTAGGGTTGGCTACGGCCAAAAACCGTGTTTTTGCAATATTTTTGACAAACCGTTGAGTTGGAGGATTTCGTGAGTACCTACCCACTTCGAAAACTCGTTCCGGATGCAACGATGGCATCCGTTTGCTTCTTGCTTCCACCAGGGTCCCAAATATATTTTGGGGGCAAAATAAAATTCTCTTTTTTTTTTTTTTTTTAGGGTAGGGTTTGACACGGTCACAACCGTGTTTTTGCCATATTTTTGACATACCGTTGAGTTGGAGGATTTCGTGAGTACCTACCCACTTCGAAAACTCGTTCCGGATGCAACGATGGCATCCGTTTGCTTCTTGTCTCCGCGCGGGTCCCAAATGATATATTTGGGGGAAAAAAAATTCTCTTTTCTTTTTTTTTTTTTTTTCAGTTTCTAGGGTAGGGTTGGCTACGGTCAAAACCGTGTTTTTGCAATATTTTTGACAAACCGTTGAGTTGGCGGATTTCGTGAGTACCTACCCACCTTCGAAAACTCATTCCGGATGCAACGATGGCATCCGTTTGCTTCTTGCTTCCACCAGGGTCCCAAATGATACATTTGGGGGCAAAATAAAATTCTCTTTTTTTTTTATTTTTTATGGTAGGGTTTGCCACGGTCAAAAACGTGTTTTTGCAATATTTTTGACATACCGTTGAGTTGGAGGATTTCGTGAGTACCTACCCACTTCGAAAACTCATTCCGGATGCGACGATGGCATCCGTTTGCTTCTTGCTTTCACCAGGGTCCCAAATGATATCTTTGGGGGCAAAATAAAATCCTCTTTTTTTTTTTTTTTTAGGGTAGGGTTTGCCACCGTCAAAAACGGTTTTTTGCCATATTTTTGACATACCGTTGAGTTGGAGGATTTCGTGAGTACCTACCCACTTCGAAAACTCGTTCCGGATGCAACGATGGCATCCGTTTGCTTCTTGCTTCAACTAGGGTCCCAAATGATATATTTGGGGGCCAAAAAAAATTCTCTTTTTTTTTTTTTTTTTAAGTTTTTAGGGTAGGGTTGGCTACGGTCAAAACCGTGTTTTTGCAATATTTTTGACAAACCGTTGAGTTGGCGGATTTCGTGAGTACCTACCCACTTCGAAAACTCATTCCGGATGCAACGATGGCATCCGTTTGCTTCTTGCTTCAACTAGGGTCCCAAATGATATATTTGAGGCAAAATAAAATTCTCTTTTTTTTATTATTTTTTTTTAGGGTAGGGTTTGCCACGGTCAAAACCGTGTTTTTGCCATATTTTTGACATACCGTTGAGTAGGAGGATTTCGTGAGTACCTACCCACTTCGAAAACTCGTACCGGATGCAACGATGGCATCCGTTTGCTTCTTGTCTCCGCCCGGGTCCCAAATGATATATTTGGGTGCAAAAAAAAATTCTCTTTCTCCATTGTTTGTGTGTACGCTGTGTACGCTTGTCATGCAATGTCATCCCCCCCCCCACCAGGTTCCACTGTCTCCTCTGAGTGATGCAATGCTCTCATGTCTCTCTCTTTTTTTTTTTTTAGTTTTTAGGGTAGGGTTGGGTACGGTCAAAACCGTGTTTTTGCCATATTTTTGACATACCGTTGAGTTGGAGGATTTCGTGAGTACCTACCCACTTCGAAAACTCGTTCCGGATGCAACGATGGCATCCGTTTGCTTCTTGTCTCCGCCCGGGTCCCAAATGACATATTTGGGGGCAAAAAAAAAATCTCTTTCTCCATTGTTTGTGTGTACGCTGTGTACGCTTGTCATGCAATGTCATCCCCCCCCCCCCCAGGTGCCACTGTCTCCTCTGAGTGATCCAATGCTCTCATGTCTCTCTCTCTTTTTTTTTTTTTTAGTTTTTAGGGTAGGGTTGGTTACGGTCAAAACCGTGTTTTGCCATATTTTTGACATACGGTTCAGTTGGAGGATTTCGTGAGTACCTACCCACTTCGAAAACTCATTCCGGATGCAACGATGGCATCCGTTTGCTTCTTGCTTTCACCAGGGTCCCAAATGATATATTTGGGGGCAAAAAAATTCTCCTTCTCCATTGTTTGTGTGTACCCCTGTGTACGTTTGTCATGCAATGTCATCCCCCCCCATCGAGGTGCCACTGTCTCCTCTGAGTGATCCAATGCTCTCATGTCTCTTTTTTGTTTTTTTTTTCAGTTATTAGGGTAGGGTTGGCTACGGTCAAAACCGTGTTTTAGCCATATTTTTGACATACCGTTGAGTTGGAGGATTTCGTGAGTACCTACCCATTGCGAAAACTCATTCCGGATGCAACGATGGCATCCGTTTGCTTCTTGCTTCCACCAAGGTCCCAAATGATATATTTGGCGGCAAAAAAATTTCTCCTTCTCCATTGTTTGTGTGTACGCTGTGTACGCTTGTCCTGCAATGTCATCTCCCCCCCCCAGGTGCCACTGTCTCCTCTGAGTGATCCAATGCTCTCATGTCTCTCTCTTTTTTTTTTTTTTTAGTTTTTAGGGTAGGGTTGGCTACGGTCAAAACCACGTTTTTGCCACATTTTTGACATACCGTTGAGTTGGAGGATTTCTTGAGTACCTACCCACTTCGAAAACTCGTTCCGGATGCAACGATGGCATCCGTTTGCTTCTTGTCTCCGCCCGGGTCCCAAATGATATATTTGGGGGCAAAAAAAAATTCTCTTTCTCCATTGTTTGTGTGTACGCTGTGTACGCTTGTCATGCAATGTCACCCCCCCCCCCCAGGTGCCACTGTCTCCTCTGAGTGATCCAATGCTCTCATGTCTCTCTCTTTTTTTTTTTTTTAGTTTTTAGGGTAGGGTTGGCTACGGTCAAAACCGTGTTTTTCCCATATTTTTGACATACCGTTGAGTTGGAGGATTTCGTGAGTACCTACCCACTTCGAAAACTCGTTCCGGATGCAACGATGGCATCCCTTTGCTTCTTGTCTCCGGCCGGGTCCCAAATGATATATTTGGCGGCAAAAAAATTCTCTTTCTCCATTGTTTGTGTGTACGCTGTGTACGCTTGTCATGCAATGTCATCCCCCCCCCCCAGGTGCCACTGTCTCCTCTGAGTGATCCAATGCTCTCATGTCTCTCTTTTTTTTTTTTTTTTTAGTTTTTAGGGTAGGGTTGGCTACGGTCAAAACCGTGTTTTTCCCATATTTTTGACATACCGTTGAGTTGGAGGATTTCGTGAGTACCTACCCACTTCGAAAACTCGTTCAGGATGCAACGATGGCATCCGTTTGCTCCTTGTCTCCGCCCGGGTCCCAAATGATATATTTGGGGGGAAAAAAGTTCTCTTTTTTCTTTTTTTTTTTTTTTAGTTTTTAGGGTAGGGTTGGCTACGGTCAAAACCGTGTTTTTGCAATATTTTTGACAAACCGTTGTGTTGGAGGATTTCGTGAGTACCTACCCACTTCGAAAACTCATTCCGGATGCGACGATGGCATCCGTTTGCTTCTTGCTTCCACCAGGGTCCCAAATGATATATTTTGGGGGCAAAATAAAATTCTCTTTTTTTTTTATGGTAGGGTTTGCTACGGTCAAAAACGTGTTTTTGCAATATTTTTGACATACCGTTGAGTTGGAGGATTTCGTGAGTGCCTACCCACTTCGAAAACTCATTCCAGATGCGACGATGGCATCCGTTTGCTTCTTGCTTCCACCAGGGTCCCAAATGATATCTTTGGGGGCAAAATAAAATTCTCTTTTTTTTTTTTTTTTAGGGTAGGGTTTGCCACGGTCAAAACCGTGTTTTTGCCATATTTTTGACATACCGTTGAGTTGGAGGATTTCGTGAGTACCTACCCACTTCGAAAACTCGTTCCGGATGCAACGATGGCATCCGTTTGCTTCTTGCTTCAACTAGGGTCCCAACTGATATATTTGAGGCAAAATAAAATTCTCTTTTTTTTTTTTTTTTAGGGTAGGGTTTGCCACGGTCAAAACCGTGTTTTTGCCATATTTTTGACATACCGTTGAGTTGGAGGATTTCGTGAGTACCTACCCACTTCGAAAACTCTTTCCGGATGCAACGATGGCATCCCTTTGCTTCTTGTCTCCGGCCGGGTCCCAAATGATATATTTGGGGGCAAAAAAAAATTCTCTTTCTCCATTGTTTGTGTGTACGCTGTGTACGCTTGTCATGCAATGTCATCCCCCCCCCCAGGTGCCACTGTCTCCTCTGAGTGATCCAATGCTCTCATGTCTCTCTTTTTTTTTTTTTTTTAGTTTTTAGGGTAGGGTTGGCTACGGTCAAAACCGTGTTTTTCCCATATTTTTGACATACCGTTGAGTTGGAGGATTTCGTGAGTACCTACCCACTTTGAAGACTCGTTCCGGATGCAACGATGGCATCCCTTTGCTTCTTGTCTCCGGCCGGGTCCTAAATGATATATTTGGCGGCAAAAAAATTCTCTTTCTCCATTGTTTGTGTGTACGCTGTGTACGCTTGTCATGCAATGTCATCCCCCCCCCCCAGGTGCCACTGTCTCCTCTGAGTGATCCAATGCTCTCATGTCTCTCTTTTTTTTTTTTTTTTAGTTTTTAGGGTAGGGTTGGCTACGGTCAAAACCGTGTTTTTCCCATATTTTTGACATACCGGTGAGTTGGAGGATTTCGTGAGTACCTACCCACTTCGAAAACTCGTTCAGGATGCAACGATGGCATCCGTTTGCTTCTTGTCTCCGGCCGGGTCCCAAATGATATATTTGGGGGCAAAAAAAACTCTTTCTCCATTGTTTGTGTGTACGCTGTGTACGCTTTCATGCAATGTCATCCCCCCCCCCCCAGGTGCCACTGTCTCCTCTGAGTGATCCAATGCTCTCATGTCTCTCTTTTTTTTTTTTTTTTAGTTTTTAGGTTAGGGTTGGTTACGGTCAAAACCGTGTTTTTGCCATATTTTTGACATACCGTTCAGTTGGAGGATTTCGTGAGTACCTACCCACTTCGAAAACTCATTCCGGATGCAACGATGGCATCCGTTTGCTTCTTGCTTTCACCAGGGTCCCAAATGATATATAGGGGGGCTAAAAAAAATTCTCCTTTCCCATTGTTTGTGTGTACGGTGTGTACGCTTGTCATGCAATGTCATCCCCCCCCATCCAGGTGCCACTGTCTCCTCTGAGTGATCCAATGCTCTCATGTCTCTTTTTTTTTCTTTTTTTTTTTTTTTTTTTCTTCAGTTATCAGGTTAGGGTTGGCTACGGTCAAAACCGTGTTTTAGCCATATTTTTGACATACCATTGAGTTGGAGGATTTCGTGAGTACCTACCCATTGCGAAAACTCATTCCGGATGCAACGATGGCATCCGTTTGCTTCTTGCTTCCACCAAGGTCCCAAATGATATATAGGGGGGCTAAAAAAAATTCTCCTTCTCCATTGTTTGTGTGTACGCTGTGTACGCTTGTCCTGCAATGTCATCTCCCCCCCCTAGGTGCCACTGTCTCCTCTGAGTGATCCAATGCTCTCATGTCTCTCTCTTTTTTTTTTTTTTTTAGTTTTTATGGTAGGGTCGGCTACGGTCAAAACCACATTTTTGCCACATTTTTGACATACCGTTGAGTTGGAGGATTTCGTGAGTACCTACCCACTTCGAAAACTCATTCCGGATGCAACGATGGCATCCGTTTGCTTCTTGCTTCCACCAGGGTCCCAAATGATATATTTGGTGGCAAAATAAAATTCTCCTTCTCCATTGTTTGTGTGTACGCTGTGTACGCTTGTCATGCAATGTCATCCCCCCCCCCCCCCCAGTTGCCACTGTCTCCTCTGAGTGATCCAATGCTCTCATGTCTCTTTTTTTTTAATGAGTGTAGAGGAAAGGTTGTGAGCATGAGAATGCTGTACATTTCTGCGGGGTAGGAGCTTTTAATGGGGCACGTGGAAGTTATGGCTAGCGTTGAGGAGGGGGTGGTGATACCGGCGGTGGAGCCGGATGGTAATAGAGGTTTGGTAGGGTTGTTGGAACCATCAGTGTAAATGATGGTGGCGGTGGGGTGATGTTGAATAGCTTCGATGAAGTCGTGACAGCCCCAATAGTCTAGAGTGCCACTGGGGGGTAGAGGAATGACATCTCGGAGATCAAACTGGATGTATGCTCTGGTAGAGCGCGTCGAACTGAAGGGGTAGGGGAAGGGGGTACAATGTGTGCTGGAGAGTGGGATGGTGGAGAAAGGGGATGGATCGAGGGTTTTATGTGAGGGGACTTTAAACCGGTGGTGTGATTTCAGGGCCATGATGGCGTCTCCGAAGTTTACGTCTGTTGATGTGGGGTTTTGTTTGATGAGGGTACCTGTTGCCCATCGTTGGCTGGGTGTGGGGTGAGTCTTTGTGCGGGTATAGGAGTAGGAAGTTGGGGTTGTGGTTGAGAGGAAGCACTCAAACTGACCTTGGACGGTGGTGTAGAGAGGGATGGTGGTGAGTGCGGCTGGGTTTGAGTTTGGGACGTTGTGCAGAGATATGTTGATGAAGTTTGCTGAGTCGACAGAAAATGATTGGAGGAGGTTTGGAGATGAGGTTGGCTGAGAGAGAGCGTAGAGGACAGCTTCATTGGTTGGTGTAGGTCCTTCTTTGAGGAGGTACCGAGTTATATGGTTGACGGTTTGCTGATGAACTTTTAACTTGAGGGAGGTTATGCCTAGCTGAAAGTGAGCGCCGTTCCCATATTTGGTTTTTGTTGGAGTGAGTTTGGATAGATGGCTTTGTTTAGAAATGTAAGACCAAATAGCGCTGTCAAGGGACTTGAGTAGATTTTCTGGGAGTGAATTGTAAATTAGGCGGTAGGTGAGAGAGGGAATGAGTTGTGAATTGCTGAGTTTAATAAGCCCGGTGTAGGAGAGTGCGAGAGGAGCAAGGTCGTGGAAGAAGGAAGAAATTATGTTAGTGAGGAGAGAGTGCATGTGTTTGTTTTGGGTTTTGTTAAAGAAGTACGTGCCTAGGTATTTGTAGTGTGTGCGGGGGTTACCTGATTTGTCATATGTAGAGAAATGTATGTGTGGGGAGATGCGGATGGTAATGTGTGGGATGTTGTTAAGTGCGTGAAGTTCAGATTTTTCTTGGTTAAAAAGTAGTCCGTATTTGGGTCCGGTGTGGAAGAGGAAGTAAAGGATTGTGTAGAGGATTTTGGGGTCGGAGGATTGAAGAGCGAGATCATCTATAAAAGCGTATAGGTGTTGTTGCTTTGAAGGGAGAAGACTGAGTAGATGGCGAATGATGGGGTTGATGAAGAGGCAAAACAAGATTGGAGAGAGGGGACATCCTTGCCTGAGTCCACGGGTGCTCATTGCCTCGTGGAGGGTGTGATTGTTGACGGGGGCAAGATCAGCAGGGTAGCTGTAGAGTTGTTGTATGAGAGTATAATGTTTGATGTGAGGTGGGGAGATGTAGAAGAGGAAGAAGTTGGTCTCGTCTAGGCCTGGTGCTGTGGTGGGGTTTGCAGAGGCAAGGATGTTATTGAAGAAGTCCTTGGTGAAATAAGAGCTTTGGTGGTCTGCGGGAATGGAGGGGGAGTTTGTAATAAAAACAGGGCATTTCATGCTATTTTAACTCATTTTTATACATGATGCGCATTCTGTACATTGCTTTTCATTTGTTTCCTTATAGCACATTAAGCCAGGGTACAGAAATCTGTTCCCGGCATTGGTCGCATTTGCTTATTGCTCACGTAATACAGAATAGGTAAAGCAATTGATTTCCTTCGTTTTGTATAATGAATTTTACATGTCTATTCATTATTTATTTAGGCATGTATCAAGGTAACTTTTAAATCACTTAGTTCGTGATTTCGGTATTTTGGACTTCGTGCCGTGCATACCAGATGAAGGGATCTGAAGAGTGAAACTAAAGATTTTGCGAGAGCATTTTCAACGGTCTCATTACAATTTAAAAGTTCTTGATCAAGAAGTTCAAGATCCGTCACGAATGTAGAGTGCTTTGAGTTCAAGTATACTGCCGGAGCTTTCAACGCAGCGCCGCAAGCCGCCTTGTCAAGAAATGTTCGTTGATGCAGAGGCCAGGAAGAAGTGGTATGATATCAACTTCCCTGAGAGGGATTCTGCTACGTGGGAATCAAGTTTGACTAAGGTGCAATGTGCGGTGCGGCAAATAGCAGTTCAAGACACGCGTGCGACTCGTGCTTTGCAACACTTCAGTGCATCTGTGCTAAGGGACAAAGATCGTGAGCAGCTGTGGCGTTTGACTTGCGGTGAAGAGGAAGATCACTGGCGTTGCTGTCAAAAGCAATGTCGTGCGGCAGAGCAAAAAGTGGAGGCGTCGCCGTGCGAAGATCGAAGCCACTACTGGCGAGCGAAGGAAGCTATGAGCGAAGCCTACACCAGGTATGTTCAACGTATAGCCGCAGTGGATGCCTTTCTAAGAGAGCAAGAAGCGCCGGAGGAGCTGCAACTACGTGTCGTTCAAGTGCAGCGATGTGCGACCGTGTCAAGGCAGATACGCGTGATTGAGGCAGCCGCGCAGGTCGGCAACCAAACCCTCCAGCAGCTGCGGCGGGACACGGACGCCAACGTCAAGACAGCCAACGATGTTCAAGTGCGTGCGTTGGTGCGTGCAAGCGACAAGCGGCCACAAGGGCCTCAAACGAGTGAGCCGCAGGAGTTCAACATGGTTTGGGACAACGGGTATTCGCCAGAGCGTGCTCAGTGGGTCTACAAACAATTTGGTAGACCGGTACCAAGAATGTGGCACTACTGCCGATTCTGCAAGCAACGGTTTTCGAGTGCGGCGAAGTACGACACGCATGTGTGTGAAGGGCGTGCGAAGTATCAGTCAGAGAAGTGCAAGTACGTGCCAGGGCATACAAGTAAGGGGCCAGTGGATTACGAGACACACATCAAGATCCTCAGGGGCCTTGGGTATGTGCCTGTGCAGCGACCTACGCGTGAGTACCAAGCTGAGATTGATTCTGATGAAGAAACGCCTTTTGCGCTACGTGCTGAGACACACAGAGAGAACCCAGATATTGCCCGAGGCCAGCTCGACAAGTTGTTGGATGAAACAATGAAAGCGTTGCAAGAGCTGCGATCTCAAGGGAAGAAAGGCTGTGCCAAGCAGCAGCAGGAGTCTGAGCGAGCAAAGCGTCGGTATAGACCAAGAGGAAAGGGCAAGAACAAGTCAACGAAGCAAGAATCACATAATGAAGACGACGATGACGATGACTGTGGTAAAGCAAGCCGGATGAATGCAACGGACGACTTCAAAGACTGACTTCGCTGGGTGTGCCGCTGTATTGGTCGCTGGCTCTGCCGCCTAGTGCAACGCTGGTTATCCACCAGTTTGGACGACCGTTGTCAGGCTGAAGGTGAGCAACACCACGGTCAAGAAGGAGAAGTCAACAACCTGGAAGTTATATCACGTACAAGTACACACCACAGTACGAGTACACCTTGAAGGACAAGTTCGCCTTGAAGTCTATGTCTATACAGCTGGTTGCTTAATTTTGCTAATTTTTTTGTTTTAGGGCAGCAGTTTTTATAGTATTTTGTTCCTTTGCGCAGCTTGTGAAGTAGAAGTGTCCTGACATTGCCGGGCAGCATGGCGTATATTGTTATATATTCTATGAAGCAGCTTTGTTCATATGGGACGACAGGGGTCTAAAATCCCCTGTGAACTGTGTGTGCACACTACACATTTCAGTTGTTTTGCTTTGTGCTGTCGTTGGACAGACAGGCAGGACTTGCATTTGTTGTTTTTTCTGCATCAATTTTTCGTAACCTTGCAGGGTTTTAAACTGTTTTGCAGTTTAAAAACTGGTAACAAGGTTTTGTCTTTTTATGTTGGTGAGGCCCTGAAAATTTCATTGTCGGGTTGCAAAACCCAGGCAGTAGACAGTGAAATATTTCATATATATGGCGCAGGTTTTAACACTCTAGGAAGGGGGTGATCCGGAATAGAGTAGTTAAAAACACACACTGCCGTTCAGCACTGTGTGTAATTGTTGATAGAAAAATGAGTGAAAAATCCTGTTCCATTTTGAGATTTTTCGGCTAACACAATCCACTCCCTGAGTCGTGGCTTGTAGCCTAGGAAGGGGGTTTAATAAAACAGGGCATTTCATGCTATTTTAACTCATTTTTATACATGATGCGCATTCTGTACATTGCTTTTCATTTGTTTCCTTATAGCAGATTAAGCCAGGGTTCAGAAATCTGTTCCCGGCATTGGTCGCATTTGCTTATTGCTCACGTAATACAGAATAGGTAAAGCAATTGATTTCCTTCGTTTTGTATAATGAATTTTACATGTCTATTCATTATTTATTTAGGCATGTATCAAGGTAACTTTTAAATCACTTAGTTCGTGATTTCGAGATTTTGGACTTCGTGCCGTGCATACCAGATGAAGGGATCTGAAGAGTGAAACTGAAGATTTTGCGAGAGCATTTTCAACGGTCTGATTACAGAGTTTGCCATTAGTTCGTCGATAAGGTTTGCATCGATGTTGAAGTCCTTCGGTCCCCCAAGGGTGGCAAAGGTTTCTCCCATTGTCCGGCATAGGAGGGTGGGGTCTGTGATGATGTTGCCTTTGTCGTCTCTCAAGGTGATGGGAGTGTGGCTCTGAGGAGTGGTGAGGTTGCTGATGGCTCCTTTGAAGTTGTATCCCTTTATGAGACAGTGGTGCATGTATTTAGTTCTATTCTGGTTTAGCTTGTCACGCCAGGTGTTTAGTTTTTTCTGGAGTTTTTGTGTTGTGTGAGTTGTGATGGGTTTGCTTAAGTCGATGGAGTTGATGTCGGTGGAAAAGGATTTTTCCAAGGATGTGGGTTTGTGGGAGTGTTGTGTGTGCATGACAGTTCTGTAGGCTTCAGTGATGGAGGAGAGGAGGGAGTTCAACGTAGTGGAGAGAGTGTCTGGGTCAGTGTCGCGGGGAATGTCGCTGTGTTGTTTGCACCATGCGTCAATCGGGGAGAGGAGAACTGTTTTCGTTGCTCTTGGTTAAGTGATTTGAACCGAATGGAGGGTTTTGGGATGTGGTGTATGCTTACTTGGTTGGTGGCGAGAGTGAGATAGGTGGAGACTGGATGATGATCGGAGGAGGGATTGTTGGTGTGGATGTGGGTTTTCAAAGGTTGAAATAAGGTGTGGAAAGAGTGTGAAGTGAGGATGAGATCAATGCGTGATTGCTTAGGTAAACGGCTTGAGGCGTAGCGTGTGAAATGGGTTGAGTCTGGGTTCTCTTTGCGAAAAAGGTCGACGAGGGAGGCATCAACGATGTTTTCGGGAAGAAGTTGGTTTTGGAGCCAAGGCCATTGTTTAATGTGTTTGATGTTTTGGGTGTCGAGGTGGGGTTGGGTGTGGGAGTTAAAGTCACCTAGTATGATGCGAAGAGGGAATTTGTTTAACAGTGAGTCGAGGATGCGTTCCATTTTACGTGTGGGAGCGGCATGATATGTCTTGTAAAGGCAGATGAGTGCAAAAGTAGAGTATCCAGGGAGAGAGATTTGGATGGCAGTGATGGTTCCTTCCGAGTGTGTGTGGGAAATGAGTTGAGTGAAAGGGCTGATGTAGGATGGGACAAGGATTGCTGTTCCGTTTGAGTTGGTGGTAGCGCCACAGTAAAAAGTAGCGAGGCCCAGGTTGGGTGGAGGGGTGGGCTTTTCCAGGACTTCTTGAAGGCAGAGTATGTCAGTGTGTGTCTGAAAGTGTTGTGCAATGATGGCGTTGGTTGTGTCCTTTCGTTTTTGTATGTTGTGAGTTGTAAGTTTGAGATGTGTTTTGGTGATGACAGTGTTTTGAGGAGGCGGTGGCTGAGCGAGGTGTCGTTTCGTTTTTAAAGTTGGAATGTTGGAGAGGGAGGGACGTGTGGAGGGTGGGTTACACATTTTTCATGTCAGAGTTGGGGGGGGGGGTTGACGTGGGTGTTTGGGGAGGATGGTTGTGAGATGGTGTTGTGAGCTGAGAGTATTTCGATTGCCCTGTGACAGAATGGATAGCTGTGTGTTGGCGCTGGCAGGAGACCAATTTTTCAGGCGGCGGCTGAAACCAAAACAAGCTGTATTCCAGGACAACGGGCGTGAGCTGATTCCATGGATTGGACGGCCATGGGATATGATCCAGACTGGCGTAGAGGCATTTGGCTTTGGAATACCATGGGAGCAGGAGGCTTTCAGGTTCTGGTTGGAAACAGTATAGCATCTTGGTTGAGGCGAGACCTGCGACTTGCTTGCATTGGTACCATAACAAAGGACAGGAGCATGTTCCATGGTGTAGGCGGCATTTGAATGAAGTCCAGGCTGGGGCTTCCACCAGGGTTCTGTTGCTTGTTCTGGGACTCCTTTGGGACTCTTCAATGAGGCGGAAACTGGGACCAGTTTGCATAAATAGTTCACGATCCCATCGATGCATAGAGCAGAATACCGTGAATCCGTTGGATTTTCTTGTTGTAAAAGGAGAGGTTGATTCCGATGCGGTAGATCCAGGAGGCGATGCGGTAGTAGTTGAACAGCTGGAAATAGATTCACCAGCATACTTGAACATGGGCAGCAGCGAATAATTGGCATTTGGTACTGGTGTTGGTATTCACCGAAATTGTTCCAACGGGTTGTCTTCGGTAGAGTATGGATTGATACTTTCGGAAGTTTCTGGGTATCCCACGTAGTCAGGCATGTCCACAAAATGTGCTCTGAGAAGTCACCTGGGACGGGGGGTTCCAAGGCGTTGGAAGACCACAAAGCAGTTGGCTTGTCTTGAAGTGGTAGAGAGACTGGATGCCATGCGTGGTGCGGCGAGGTGCGGAACGGATTGAAAACGCATGTGCGGCTGAACAGAGGAAGAAATTTTTGCGTGGAGGGTTGATGCATGAAGTTTGGTTCAGTCATAGCGCATTTTTAGAAGGGGGTCTTTCTGAAACTTTTCCAATTGTTTGGAGGCTCCAAAAACGGTACCAATGGTGAAAAGAATTTGGTCAGATTTTTGTTTTCCTTTAGAGTGTGCGGCAATGATGTTTGCACGGATGTCGGGGTCGGCGTCATAGTATTTGAAAGAGAAAGAATCAACGATGGAGTTGTCTGCGATGATGGCACTTTCACGATTGTCATACACGAATTCGTAGTGAATGCGGGGTCCTGATTGGTAGTGTTTGACCTCCGAAAAGGAGCCGAAGAGGGCCGCAGCATAGTTAGCTTCTCTGAAGGACGTGTGGGGAGGAGCGATCATTAGCTCGGTGTTGGGTACTTCAGAGGGGTGAACATTCGCCAATTCATCAAAGGAGGCATCCAACGTGGGAGCCACTTGTAGGCAGTATTTGCCGTCAACTGTGCGAACAAAAATCAATCCACGCTTTTGGGTTGTCGCGAAATTTTCTTCAAGGGTTAAGCTTTCCGGATCAATTGCGTTTTCATAAGATACATGCACAAAAAGAGAGTTTGCTGATCTCGGAGCCACATGTAAGATTGTTCCAGTGTTTGATTCCAAGTCAGGCATGTTAATTAGTTCACCGAATGGTATGCCTTTTGTGTAGGCATTCTTAACCAGCTTTAATGGGAATGCCATGAACGTGTTGGCGTGCTCGTATAGGATTGAAGGGAAAGCAAGGATTGTGCGGCTTACTTGTTGAGCTTGTTCATACCAAATTTTTTCGGAGAGGGCTGTTGCTTCGTCGGGCGGCACCTCAATGTCCCATCAGGCCCAGTCTTCGAGCGGTGACCATCTCGGGTGGAATTGTGATCTTTGGTAGGTAGCGAACTCCGATTGGACACTTTCTGCTTCTTCCGGTACTTGTTTTAATCCGTAGAATAGATTGATGTAGTTGTAGATGTTCGTGTGTTCATCGGCGTTTCCAAGGATGCTTTTATCGATGTTGATCCTCACAAAACATTTTTGATGAACCTTTTCATCTTCGTAGCCATGGTGAGAAAGTTGGGTGGATAGGGAGTGTTGGTCTTTACCCGGGGGATTCATTTTGAATATCTTGCACTTAGACTTGTTGAA
>CAXIWF010000925.1:0-20175 GCA_964036045.1 Eutreptiella sp. 'Long Island Sound 2002'
AAGCCATAGTGCCAGAGTAGCACTCCGCTGTGCGAGTCCACGTTGGGGTATGGGTTCTTGGTCTTGCCGTGCTCGGTCAAAACACCAGGCATCACCTCGTAGATGGTATTCACGATCTTGAAGAGCGGGTCGTCAGGCATGTACTTCAGGGCGAACTGGCGCTGGCACTCGTAGCGAGGGTCAGTCTTGCGGAGCACCGCGTGGCCGTAGCCAGGGATAACCTTGCCGGCCTTGAGCGTCTCCCAGGCGAACTCCGTAATGGTCTCCTTCGTGACTTCCTTGCCTTCAGCGATGAACTTCTTCTGCAGCTGCTGGATCCAGCTCAGCACTTCCTGGTTGGCCAGTCCGTGTAGAGGGCCTGCCAGTGCGTTCAGACCTGCGGAGATTGCTAGATAAGGGTCTGCCAAAGTGGAGCCCACAAGGTGTGTGGTGTGTGCCGAGGCATTTCCTCCCTCGTGATCAGAGTGGATCACAAGGTACAGGCGCATCAGCTCATCGAAATCCGGGGTGTCGTATCCAAGCATTCTGTTGAAGCTAGCGGAGTAATCAAGGTTACCACTGGTATCCTTGGTAATCTTGCCGTCCTTGAAAGTGCAACGGTAGATCAGGGCAGCGATCTCAGGCATCTTAGCAACGACATCCAGGATATCTTCAAGAGTGTGCTCCCAGTATTCCGTCTTCGAGACACCACGGGCATATGCAGCGGCAAACTTAGAGTCTACCTGACAAGCCATGATACCCATCACCAGCTGAGTCATTGGGTGCATCGTCTTGGGGAACGATCTGATGAGCGGTTCCACATGAGCAGGCAGCTTGGAGCGCTTGCGCAGCTCCTCAGTGAGGGACTTGGTCTGCTCCACTGTGGGGATCTCCGAGGTCAGCAGCAGCCACATCAGCGCCTCCGGGAGGGGCTCGCCCTGCCCACCGGGACCCTTAAATGTGGGTAACTTCTCCTGCAGTTCCGGGATGGAGTGCCCGCGGAAACGGATTCCCTCTTCGGAGTCAAGCAAAGATGTCTCGTAGTACATGCACTTTACATCTCGGCCTCCGCCGATGCACTGATCGACAGTCACTTCCCCGAGAGAGCGGTTTCCGTACTCCTCTTTGAGCTTCTTCATGGCCGCCTGCTTGGCAGGTATCTGATCGCGGAGAACCTCTTTCAAGGTCTGTGGTGGAGAGGGGGGAGGGTGGGGCATATAATATAGATAGAGTAAGCTGTGTTTGCAACCATATTGATAGATGAGAAATAGGTAAACGTGGAAATGAACGAGGATACTTACTTTGACCGACATTTGCCTTTTTGCGGCGAAAGTTGCCTGCAAATTTTGATACCGACCACACATTTTAAGGGTCGGTAATAAGTCGGATAAAATTTACTCGTAAATTCATCATTAATAATAGTATCTGATGAAACCTGCCAAGTGCGATTGCCCATAACTTACCTGGCGGCGGAATGCGAGAGCAGAACGAGAGAACATGTTCAATATCTAGGGGGAAATAAGCTGTAAATGAAGAAAGAAGCTGAATAATACAATTCCGAACCCGCACAATGCACTATATATTTTTTTTACGCCAAATTCCTTGAATTGGTGATCGTTCCATGCTTCTCTCTGCCCGTCATTTGGTATCTTTCAGAATCTGAATAATTAATCTCACACACCAGTTCATATATAAAGATTAATGAATTATGGCTTGCAAGAATTGTTGGGAGCCAACCAATGAACAATCAGTTGAAGAGAGCAGTATTAATTCGCATTTTGTCGTTTATAAAATATTATAATAGCGCACATATATGTCAATAGACAACTTGCAGTTTTCCAGAGTCAACTTCAACTGTCAGGGATCATGGGAGTGTTGGAAAGTGTTGCAACAAAGTTTTCGGAAGCTTTCAAACTTGAAATCCCCGCAGTATCGTAGTATTATATTTCAGTATAGCTGTGCAGAGTACCTCAACTAAGGTGTGATCGTCGAGCACTTGAAATTATAATACTGAGAGTTATTCGTTGAGCATGCCAATGGCCTTCTACCATTCTACATTTCTTCTTGCAGCTTGCCTTTTGGCTGTATTCAGGTCGATCCCGAGGTGTACTGCAGCGAGTTTCAGTGGGAATTTGACCTGGATCCCAAATAACGAAGGAGTCTTCTCTCAATACCTACAAATGAAGGTGATGCATTTCGTTGCTTTCGATATGGGAGCATCGAACCTATTCATACCACATCAAAAGATAGCTCATATGAATAGGACTGTTTTAAATTTATGCGATGTTTTCCGGCTTCAGCGGCCGATTAAGTGCACCCGGGTTATTGGAGCAAGAATAGGGAGACCAGCAACTAGAATAATTCAATCTGCATACGCTCAAGAGGGTTATATTACACGTCATGAGACTCTCAAGAGGGAATATGAGAACGATACTAGGCTCAGTTTCCGTTTCACTGTCCCGTTCATAGGCGGGGAGACGCGAAGAGATGCGCTGATCAGAGCAATCAGCTTCTCCAACCCACCACTGGTTTTCCACCGCCAATATGTGAAATGGTTTCGGCAAGTTAAGACTTCGTTGCTGCAGAAGCTGAAACCAGAGCTCAAAGTGGGGCCCTCTGGTTCAGTCCACTACCGCTCCGATATAAATTACACAGTGGTGCACTGGCGAAGAGGCGACCAACTACAATCTAGATGTAAACAAGGAAAAGACATATCAGCGAATTGTCGCAACGCATCTGAGCTATTGCAACTCATTAGGTTATATTCCAGCGACACACTGGTGTATATAGCTACTAACGAGCACATGGCCTCACCTGAGATATCATATCTTCGGAAGCACGGGTGCTTCGTGTTCGCAGATGGCAGTACCAGTAGTAACGCCAAAATCAGCACTACGGTCGGAACAAGTATCCCCATCAACCCCAATTATACTAGCACCAGCACTACAGATCTTTTGTATACTAATAGCACTCTGTACACGGTGGGGGCCAGCATAATCAAATCAAGCTCAACGGAAGAAGTAGAAGCAGAGCAGCCAACCATGGCTCACAACAGTGTAGCTGCCTTCGTGGTAGATGTGCGGCTGATGCTTGATGCCACCACTTTCCTGGGCTTCGGAGTCAGCATCATCAATGACGTGGTGGAGCACGAGCGCATGCTACGCAACAAAACCTGGTGTACAACTACCTTCACCACTCCTCCCTTGTCCGCTGCAAACACATCCCCCACCGCAGCTGCTACCTCCACGGCAGTAGTGGGTGGTGTTGGTGCAGGCGCTGACAGAGCGGCGGCGACGACATATCCCACATGGTGCTGGCTACAAGAGCAGTTGCTTTTGCAGATACAGGCGCATACTTTATATATGCCTAAAAGTGGTTTCGAAGAGCGGAGCAGAGCATACAATGCCAGCCACGATCCCCCCACTAATATGCCAAACACTTCACACCTCCTTGGCCATAGAGAAGCTGCGATGGGGATGTTCCCGCGTGGATCAGCAGCCCTGCAGCGCATGAGAAACGAGATCGCCCGGGCGCACGATGCGAACATGACTCAGACGCCTCTGGTGCTCAGCGCGTATGACGTCAGCGGGATGCCAGCGTATCAGAAAGAGGTACGGTATCATGCGCGCCAGAAAGAACTTCTTCTGGAGCACCAACGGGATAAACGACAGCAGGTCAAAGATGGGATAGAATCGAATACAACAGATAGTGGTAATGCTACGTCAATGGTCACAAACACAACAGAGCTATCAAATGCTACTGCTGCTGCTGCTTTCAGTGGTAGAATATCCAGATCCACACTGATGAATAATACAGGCAAAAGCATCCCATAATCTCCATAGTGAGATGCGGCTAATCACTATAACACCAATATCTTGGACCTCAATACAAGACAAAACACCGTGAAGGTAGAGCGATTTATCGTCATCAAAGCATGTCCTTGACCTAGTGCAGGTACTATTATACTCTTCCCATGCCAACTACTCACTCTGTTAGTTAGTCACTTACCACACTACTACTATTAGCCTGCTGGAACTGCATTGGATGCTACGATGAGCCTGATGAGAAAGAAGCCTAGTGTGGCGATTAGGAACACAGTCAGAATTGACAGCGGTAGGCCAGTCTTGACGAAGTCGCCGACAGTAAGGTAGGTCTGTTGGAAATCGTCCACCAGCAGCAGAGAGTTCACGTTCGGGAAGGAAGAGAAGGGCAGCGCCATCGCGGCAGATACTGTGGGGCACGGTAATGTAATGTTCGGGTATAGAGGTAATTAATGTGGTCACATGCGTGTGCTCTTATATATATGTGTGTACATGTGAAAACGAAGATTGGATGCATTGAGAGGTAGTTTAGGTATCGAATCAAACCAGTTGGTCAGGCTTGCTCAGGGTAGCATAGATCACAAGAAGCGACACCGAAACAGTTCATAACGTATAACGGCTCGAAGCTAGTGTACTCGGTACATAACATGGCAGATAAAGCAATACAGAACACAGTTAAAACTAAAAAAAAGCGAATTACCTGCCATAGCTGAGCCAATAACAGCTTCTTCAGGCATTTGCAGGGTAATGCCGACATGTGATATGATGGGCATAAGAATCAGCGAAGCCACTGTATGGCTCACAAAGGTTGCGATCGTAACACAGAATCCTAATATCATGGTCAACGCCAGCCAGGGGTGGCCCAGCGGCAAAACTGTTCAAGCAGATCAAAAGTAAAAAGCATATGTTCACATATACATACACACGGACACCGGACCAGGCAAACAAATTAGGAGTAAAAAAAATCCAAGTTACGTGCCCGAAAGAAAGCAAATCGTGGGCCAATGATCATCAATACATCGCAAAGATCTGCGGGAGGAAACCCCACCAAAAAGTGAACCCTCACCGTGCAAAATTCCATCTGAAATGTAGTTCAGCAATCCTGATGACTGCACAGCTTTCCCCAGTACGCTTCCGCCGCCAATCAGAAAGAGCGTATGCCACGGCAAACTGTTAAAATCCACCTATTGGTACACAACGGTGAAGGAAACAAAAAAACAAGACAAGAGAATTGTTTGCGCATCACTTAGTGATACAAGCAGGTCTATATTTATGTCAATAACACAGTCAAGATATTTATAGATAACTAATATAATTGAAGTCCATCTTCCGTACCTCCGTCAGGATGCCTGACCCAAACATAGTGACCACAAAGCACAACGCCACAATGCCAATGTTGCCCAGTACGTCTTTCAAGGGGTTGAACGCAGCGAAGAGCAAGATCGTGGATAACGATAGCACGATCACCATAATGTTGCGCTTGCCTAGCACCTTATTCTCGCGCTCATACACGATAATAGGGATGGCACTGATGTCATCTGGACGGACAATGAGCAGCAGCCAAAGCCAACTGATCAAGACGCAGAGAGTGCAGAACGGGATCGATACGAAGAGCCAGCGCCCAAAAGAGACGGATATGCCAGACTGATATAACCAAAAAACAGTACACAATCACGCAAAAGGCGTTAACGCAAGCAAGGTAGCATAAGCATATTGCCATAGTATTTCGCGCAATAGAGGGATATCATAGTGCATCTGCAACAGGGCTGTGCTCAGAAAGGGTTGTATGACATAATATTCCTAGTAGGGAGGAACAGGTTGGCCACGACAAACTTAACAGTTAAAATTTTTTTTTAACTTTATACTAAAACATGAATAGAAAGGGATGTGACATACCTGTTCCAAATATTGCACAGCCAGTACATTCTGTAAACTTGAAATCGGCGTCATCATGCCTGAATTAATAAAGCCCATCCCCCCACAACCCGGAATTTCAATTTCACCCAAAGAGATATTGCTCAGTACCAATAACAGCACAATACACACAAAAACTGGAACAAAAAACTCATGAAATTTCACCCATACACCCAGAGACCAGAGTAGAGAAGTTTAAGCGAGCAAAGTGGGAGTGCGTCTTACCGCCAAAGTTACAGGCATAAGCAAGGCCCAGCAACAAAGCCTTCGAGAATCTACAGTATAGTATAACACCAACACCAGCAGAGCAGAGCAGGTGGTAATTGATGTCAGATGGGCAGCAAAAAAATCAACATAAACAACGATATCAACATTACAAAGATAATGCGCAAAAGTGCAGCTCTTATCGAGAATTGGAGTGATAGTTAATATCATGCAATTTTTTAATATTCATACTACTCACCTAGAGTCGGCAGGCAAATCTCTCACGATTGGCAAGATTATGGCAGCACACAGAATAGGGGCGGTATGGTTGCTTATCCACATGGAGAGAAACAGGCCCAGAAACATGATTGCCAGAATGAATGTTGCAGGGTGCCTGAAGTGTTTCTGCATCCAGGCCGCAATGCGCAGCTCTAGTTGGCAACGCGCAAACGCCGATGAGATCGTATACCCACCAATCAGAAGCATAGTAGTGTTATTAAATATGTGGTTCAGTACGTACTCCGCAGCCTCCTCGACTGACATGGGATCTAGGGAACTACTGGAAGCCTTGAGCACGGACATTAGAGGCACCAGTGCGGGCACTAGTAGACCCGTAGCGAAATAGGGAATCGCCTCAGTGATCCACAAAGTCACTACAAACAGCAGCAGCGACATGCATCGGCGGGCACAGGGATCATTCTCAGGCACTACCGGCAGAAAGAGAGAGGCTGCTAGCACTATAAACGCGATGATGAGCCCGTGGAGCCGCACGGCGGGGAAGATGTCATCATCGGTCTTGTATTGTTGCTCATTGGCAAAACGTTCCCACTGCAGGAGCTTGTCTCTACTGACCAGACCAGCTACCACCTCGATCAGCATTCCTGGCTCCTTTGGAGCGGCAAAGGCCTGTCCTTCTACAGTTTTCTTCCAGACCTTCAACGTATCTTCTTCCATTATCTTATCATATTTCTTGATGATCTTCAGAAACCCAGTTTTGTTTAGGTCACAGTAGGAGCGTAAATTCGTAAGTTGAATATATAGATCCCTGAGCTTTGTTAGTTCTGACTGATCTCCTCCCCCGGTGTGGTGGCTGTGATACGCATTCGCCCGCCGGCTTGTAAGCTCATCTAGTATAATACGCAACTCAGCGAGTTTCCCTACATAAAACTTGCTTATTTTATCCATTTCTGCTAAAATGACGGGGAAAAAAGGCGCCTCTTCATTATCGTCGTTGTTGTGACTAGCTACTCCAGATGAGCCAGAATAGCCTCCTGAGTCATCTCTACCTTTCATATCTGATGCAAGCGGGGTGGATTCTGACGAGGGCCCCGGCAATGCTTTCTCCATCTTTTTCGCTACTTTCTCAGCTTTCGCTTGCTTTTTATCTTTTAGGAACTTTCTGCGGCTTATAATTCTCTTCAGCTTGTCATACTTAATATACTGTTATGAAAAGAGGCATCGGAAGAGCATTGTAAGTAAGTACTAAAGCTCTCATAACAAATAAGTTCTAATGCTCGAAGTTTTACAAGAGACAGACTGCCGCAACATAAGTTTACTGAAGAATTGCCATAATGTACCTGCTCTTTCCACGGTTCATATCGTCCCAACTGCAGTTGCTTTCCAAACTTCATGGCCACAAACTATGAATATCCCACGTTCTGCAAAAGGTTATGAAATGAATCGATACTCGTTGAGTATGATGGTGCAGTGGTGGGAAGCTACTATACTAGCTTCAATTCTGCGCAATCAGCAGCAGTGTTGGTACAATCGAATCCTGGGAATGTGATCCAAACCCCACAGAAGCCCCACACCAGCAGAACAGGGCACAGGGAGATTAGAAGTTACATTTTTACTTCAGACAAACAAACAACCACACAAACCAGCAGCAGCAGCAGATTATTATAATTTAGCAGGGGTGATTAATTAGCAAAAATTGTTCGTTTCAAAACCACATAGTATCAGTATAAATAACGCTAAAGTCCTAAAAATTGATACTTGAGCATCGTTCGATCGTTCGATGACCGCTGATGATGGAGAAAGCAGGCTTGAGCATCGAGCGATGCCTGCTGCTGGGGTGACGTGAACAATAATTTTCATGAATTACTTGTAGTACTTTTGATAGATACTATTGCAAATTCACAAGTACTTCTTTCAAACGACATATTGTATAGCAACAGAAGCTAGTTTATACTTGTGAGCATTGGGCTATACCTTCAATATTGCAGTTCAACAGGCTATGGCCGCGTATTAGCGCTTTGCAAGCTCATCGAAGCATAACATACCTCCGTTGACTAGATATTCGTGAACGGACTACCGAGTAGCAGCAGCTGTAGAAGAATGGCTAGGGTTGAAACTCTTCCCCGACTTTTGAAGAAACTTTATGAGTAAGTTTATCACCAGATAAACACCAGATTAATACCTATTAATTGTTGCCGAATGATGTATAATACCGGATATACCTCTGGGGTATCTTGTTTTTGTTCGAACGTATAGTGCACATACCCAGTACGACGCTGGTGCGCCAAGCAGGATGATGAAAGACCTCCAAGACGGAGTCCTTGTTCTTTCTGACTTAGAAATAGGAGACAGTGATGTGGATGTGATCTGCAAATTTATGAACCACAGTCAGGTAAGTTTGCTCGACCTGACAATGAACTACCACTTTCAGTCTAATCGTATGCACGAGAATTTTTTGTAATTTCTGGTCTTATTGAAATGTTTGGTTCGATAACGTTAATTGCCAGGCTATAAGGAAAGTTCAGAAAGTGCAGATTGACCGCAGCTCTGGCAAGAAGACCAACCTACGGCGGCCTGACTCCGCTTTGCTTGCGCAGGGTGGCAGACTCTTCAAGGAAGTTGTTAAGTTCGTAGTTAACAGTAAAGGCCTCACTGCCGTGACACTGGAGTCGGTAGAAGTACCTAAAGATATATTGATGGCTTTGGGCAAGTCTCTTATTGCAACCTCATCAGGTAATTGCGTTCGCGGCGCTGATTTATCACTATGGGCTCCATTTAGCGCTTTAAGCACTTGCAGCCTTTGCTGCCCTTCTGCGAGTTCTATTCTTAGATATTGATTTTTTTTCCATCAATTATTAATTGAGGATTAGATTAAGTTTATATAAGTTCATTGAAGTCGAACTAGGTAGGCTTTCAATGCTAACCGTTTCCCATGTTTGCTTGTTGCTTCAAACCGCATGCCACTGTCACCTTGTGAACTAACTGCGCTTTGTACAGCAATAAAATGGCTGGGATTCAAGTCGTGCAATATCGGTGGAGATGAGGGCCTTCGTCTGCTCACTCCATACTTGGGGAAGATGAGACTGCAAGTTTTGGGGCTTGAACGTTGCAATCTTTCGGATGTGTCATTTCCGTACGTTGCTAGTATCTTGAAGGTATGTATGCCAATGTTGAGCCTATGATTTACACTTTTTTAATTGATCATGATATCAGATCTGTGCTTTAACTTACGAAGGCACAATAGCTGGTTGTTTCGAAGTTACTGGATATATATATGTGAATGTTTATAATTTTATATGGTGCTTTGCCCGATTTGATTTAATTGTCTCAAAGGCTCAGGAACACAGCTTGGATGCATTGTACTGGAACTCAACACTGCGCATCGACCAGAGCGAGCTAACTCGCCGTCGAGAAGCTAATGGTAGCTCTAATAGCAGCTTGAACGGCAGCGGCGTCCTCCAAGCAGGAGCGGAGATTGGAGGGGGGATGGGAGGGGGGGTGGATGAGATAGATGAAGTGTACCGTCGAGGAGGGCTGGTGGCACTGAGCCTCTGCGGGAACAACTTTATGGGCAAAGGCATCTACACTCTCACTCGCGTGCTGCGTGATAACTTCTGGATGCTCGGTGAGGCTTGACTTGGCTTGACGTTTTGCTTACATTCTGCTGTGCACATACCCGGCATGACAGAATCTTCTCCTGGGTATATCTTTGCTTGCTTGCGTGCTTGCAAGATCGCTTGTTTCCATTCAGGGATCAGTCGATTGTGTGCTTTTGTCATTTGCCTACGCGCATCAGTTAGGTGACCTCGGTTGGGTTTCAACCTGACTGGTAGTATCCACTCTTGCTGCTATATCTGTTGCCATATCTGTTCTATGCTAACCGCCCTGTGTTGCCATATCTGTTCTGTCCATCCATCCATCCATCCATCCATCCATCCATCCATCCATCCACCCCCGCTCAGGGTTGAATCTTGCAAACAACAAGATCGGCAAGGAGCCTTTGAAGATCCTCGGCGAAGAAGTGCGCACCAACCAGGTCATGCAGGCCTTGCTCGTCAAGGACAATCTAGGCTACGATGCAGAGACCGCCGCGCTGTTCCTGCACGCAATCGGCAAGAATACCACTCCTGCCGCGCCACTTAGTCTTCGAGATTCTTTCCTCTCCGGTACAGGGGCGGCGGTGGTTGAAGTGGGGGAAGGGGTTGGGGCACTGGAGCTCCCGTCAGATAACCCCGAAAACACTTCATTTTCGGGGGGTTATCGCCGCATGTGCATGCAGCCGCCGAAAGTTTCTCTGCTGCTGCGGACGTGGGCACAGCTGCAGCAGGCTGAGATCATCGCCGCCCAACTGGGATACAACAGTGTCAACTGGGATGAATTCGCCGCTGTCACAGCAGGTATTGCTCCAACCTCCCCGCAATCCCGATTCGGTGCAAAATCACCTAAGGGCCACGCCCCCCGTGGTTCTTTTGACAGCACCCTGGGCAGAGCCTCGTATTCGTTTAATCCCCCCGAGTCCCTCGGCTACTCCATTTTCGACTACGATGGTGACGAGCCCGTGCTGGCTCCCGCGCCCAAGAGCATGGGCCCGCCTACCTCCCCGTACCGCCGCAGCGTGGAAGGGGGCGACTTCTGGGAACCCTCGTCGGCTGCGCACCGCAAGCAACTCTTCCCATCTCAGTCTCAGTCACGCCGCTTATCATCTAATACCGGAGTGCACAGTCTGAACAGCAGTTTCAGCGGTAGGAACCAGTTTGCCGACTATAGCGCTCTGACTGCAACCAGTGGAGTTCGCTCGGGCAGATACGGTGCAGGTGCAGGTGCTGCAGGTGTGGTGCCGAGGGGAAGAATGGGAGCGCACCTGTTCGACGATACCTCTGACTCCGCTATGAGCAGCACGGGGGCGCTAGAATCTGATTCCGAGATGGGAGCTCTCAACCGTGTGGCTCCCGCTCCCGTCACCGCGGAAGGCGGCTCCTTCCACTCATATAACACCGGCAACACTGCCAACAGCATCCAGCTCTCCACCAACTCCCAGCAGCAACAGGGGCATCATTTGCAGTCAGGTCTTGAGAGGCGTGACGTACTGGACCTAGCTATTCCCACTGTATCCCCCGTGCGCGCGCGGGCCCGTTGCGGCGGGGGGCATGGCAGAGACCCTGCGAGCCCCTCGATGAGTAGTCGGGGCGGCGCTGCACCTGTTACTACAGCAGGAGATACGGGCCCAAGATCCCCCTCCGGATCCCGTTACTACATTGGTATGGAACGCGGCACCCCAACGCAGGCAGATGCCTTCCATGGCGAGAGTGCTGGCAATCACGGCTTTGATGAGAGTGGGGGAGGAGGGGTTCACGCCCAGCACCAACAACTGCAGCCTCCGCAGCAGTGGGCGAATGAAAGCGCCTTCGACCATCCTGACGTGCAGCTGCAGGATGGCCGCCCACCCTCTCGAGTGTCAGTGAGACCCAACCGCTCGGTGTGGCCTGGAGGTCCAAACAGCAGCATCAACCACAGTCACAGCGGCGAGCACTCGCCACCCGGGCAGCACGAACACCATCACCATATGAGTTATAATAATCACAGCAGTTATGGCAATGGCGATGGGGGGTGGATGGACGATAGTGACCGTCACAACTGGCAGCACAATAGCAACCATGATCGTGCTGGTGGAAATCATTATGGAATGGGCTCATTACCAAATGAGACTGCGCAAGTGAATGTGTCACACCTGCACCCCCACCACGTCAGCAGCTCCGACCTTAAGCGATCAACTCGCTCCAAGACAGACCAGCCGAGGATGCAGCCACGTGGTAATGCAGCAGATACTGCAGGAAAGCGGCGCGATAAGGTTAGTAGTAGTGGCGGCCGTGGTGTGGTTGGTCGAAAAGGCAAGATGAAGAGAAGGAGCAGGTCGGCGCCGCCTGTGCCATCGTACATGCAGCCCACTCGCGCAGCTATCGCGGGCTGCTGGGGTGCCAACCACGCACGAGCACCCTCCAGAGAGACCATGAGCTCAGGCCCTTTCTACGCTGGCAGCGCCACTGTCACGAGAGAGGCAGGCGACGCGCCCGACAAAGAGTTCGCAGCGAGATACACCCCCCTCCACCTCCAGCCTCGCAGTCGGCCTGTGTCTCCACATCTATACAGATCTCAATCAGCTGCTCCTGCCAACGCCAATGCTGCTAGCGCTGCTGCAGCTGAGCGGGAGCGACATGCACGCGCCTTTGGTGATAAGCACGCAAGCACTGCAGGGATGTTCGGACGCACATCCCTAGAAACGTGCTTGCGCTCTCGCTCTCGCTCTAGATCGCAGTCACAGCCTCGGTCACGCTCCAAGACTGGATTACGCGCTTCTCCCAAAGCGGATGGCAGTGATAAGGGCCGCGCATCTCGCCCGCAGCAGCAGCAATATCGGGGAAATGAGGTGCCGAGGCGAACACAGCAAATGCAGTATGTTGAGGATGCACCACTGGGCGTGGAGGAAGACGGCGAGTATGAAGAGTATAATGAAGGGGACCATGACCTTGGCCATGCCTATGCAGACCCCGACTCCAGTGCTGAGAGCCTCGATGCCTCAGGCGGCGCAGCAGCGCCAGTGCATCGAGGCAGAAACCCCGCCAGCTCTAGCTTCAACCGCACAGGTAGTGTCGGTGCTGGTGAGGTTGAGGGAGAGGTTGGTGCCGATGTCGATGTGTCTTTCTTGAAGCAGTTCTCCACGTCAGTGCTCGCAGCGACGAAAAACCTGGAGCAGGTATCGAGCCAGTTGCAAAGCGTGGCGGCAGCACTGTCGGAGTCGATGGAAATGAGCCTCAATCTCCAGCGCGATGTTTCTGTCAACTCGACAATGATCATGCAGCAACAGCAGCAGCCTCAACAGAATGCCACCAATACGAGCTATAGCTTGACGAGGGGTGACCGTAGCAGGCAACAACAACAACAACAACAACAACAACAACAACAACAACAACAACAGGGGCGGTATCATGGTCAGCGAAATGCATCGTTGAACCAAACAGCTCCCGCTGAGCTCATATCGACCTGCGATAACCCGGATATGGACCCAGATATGGATATGGGAGATATTCCTACTATCGGAGGTAGCCCAGTCCTTAATCCGGGTTGCAGTCGCACAAGCCAGGAAGGCGCACGGTTAGCGTCCCGACTATCTTCCCCAAGCCGCGATGCCAAACCTCGTCAACGCCCTATCACTCCTGGTGATGACGATGACGGACACTCGCCCTCCCCCTCGCCGCCCGAGATTAGTGTGGATTATGACACGGCAGCGGCGGCGTCCCCACGGGGCACAGCTGCGGGCAACCGATACGGCAGCTTGGAACAACAGCAGCACCAGCACCAGCACTTGGAACAGGACTATGGCAATGGCCAACATCTTCCCCTAAATGGCCACCAGAACCGACAGAATACGCAGCAGGGTCGGGGGCTCAATACAAGTGGTGGCAGCAACAGCAGCAGAAGCAACAACGGTGGAGAAAGGAATGGCCGATACGGTGAAGAGGGCACTGCTGCTCCCGACGAGATCGACGAGGAGTTGGAGGATCTGTTGGAGGAGCCGTTGGATGACGATGACCTTGCAGACATGACCCGCGCACAGATGGCGCTGAAGCTAAGGGAGATGCTGCAGGACCCTGACTCCTCACACGACTCGTCTCACAACTCCTCACGTTGATAATTGCCGCCATGGCTTGCCGTGCAGTGCCATGCTATTCTACTCTACTCCGTGCCACCCCACCCCGTTCAGTTCACACCGCACGCATACTTCACACCAACTTTATGTCGTTACCAAGCTTAAAACTTTGGAACTTTTTTCATGTTTGACAGGGGGTTAGAGGCAGGTGGTTATCTTACGCGTCTACTACAATACGCTGTACTGCTGGTGCCATTTCCTCTGATTCCTTTCTTATGAGTATTCAGTATTGACCTGCCCGGGGTATAGCTTTCCGGTACATCTTGCGCCATGTTGCAGTTGGTCTTGCGATCGTGCTTATAGTTGAGTATACCTTTGGCAGAAGTTCTTTGAGTTCAGATGATTTGTTTATTATGCGCCGTTAATATTATAAATTGTGGCGAAATCCATTGTGCTACCTGGAGACTTTTATGCAGAATAATTTTCTCGTACTCCAATTTAGAAGGCGCTTTTTTAGTTTGGTATAGACAATCCATAAAATAGTATGCACACCTTATTTGGCAAGCCCTCCTTTGGAGCACTGTGGTACTGCACTAATGTGAGGTATATTACTTCTGCACACTACTGCTCCATATAAGAATCTTCGGTTCAGTTACACTGCTCGAGAGCGAGGCGGTCCGGGTAGCCTGGAGGAGCTGTTGCGCACGGCGCTGATACCAGTGTCGTCCGACTCTGCGTGGTGCGCCTGAATTAGTTCGACCCATTAGAAGATGTTCGTTATGACTAATGCGATTGCTGACACCTGCTCTGGGAAATCTGCTCACCCCAGCCAAGCGCGCACAAATTACAGTATTTTATGGCTCAAGTGACTGACTCACTTGCTAGCAACCATTCGATAGAGATAGCATAATTAATTACACTCGCTCACTCAGTCTAGTCAATCACTATCCAACCTACCAACAAGTGGTAAGACCCGGTGTGAGACAGCCATGACCAAACCAAACGGAATCGGGCAACACCAATCGCCCCAGCTGCTCTGCCACTTATTACGCAGTATTACAATTAGATATTGTGCATCTACTACAAATCCATACTAATCGACGCTATCTAGTTAGGAAGGAATGGATATTTGCTCGAGTGGCAATTCTGCTCTCATTCGGCACTGGTCAACTCCCATCCTCCCTCCATCCGCACATCGTCCAGTCCCGTCCCGTTGTGTGTACACTTCAGCTCGCGCACTTCTTCTTTAGTACCCACCCTGACCATCCTGTTGCGCTTGCTGCTGCTGCTGCGTGATGGGCAAGAAGAGCTTGAACTCAGGCGGAAGCTCCTCCTCCGAGTAAAGTCGGTCGGAGAAGTAGATGCGGCGGATGCGGCAGTTCGCGTGGATCTGAACGCGGAGAGTCTCAATGTAGTTGGTGCCATACGCGCGACGCGTGAAGTCTGATAAGTTAAACTGAATCTGATTCCATCCTTCATCCAGCCTCATGGGCATCGTACAAATGAAAGGTTTTACCCGGGTGGTTGACTGCGCAAAATGCAGTAAGGGGGCGGAGGGTGTGTGTGTGGGGGGGGGGAGGACAAAAGAATGTTAAAAACAAAGATCAATATAACTGGGAGAAGAACCACTAAACCATAATAATCTGCCTCAAAAGCAATGCGATAAACTATATTCAGAATAAATGTGGCAAAGAAAGAAAATCACCTGATAATTTGAAGCTCTAAATCTTCTGCGCACGTTCTTATCGTCCAAAACCATGACTTCGAATGTAAAATATTTTCGTAACTATATTTGGTAAAAGAAGACACACCCGAGAGGATAAATAATATTAACCATAAGAATAACAAGTATTAATGAAAAAGTATAATAAAATGGAAGATTGGGAAATCCTTACGTTTTTAATAATCATCACCAAGAAAGGTAATTTAATTCCTAGCGTCTTCTTTGGATCTGCGGGACATTGAATGAAGGTCGTGCTCACGTTGGTGCCCATGATTTCCAGAACAGATGATTGAATATCAGGGTCTGTGATGCGCTTAATGTGTCCATTTCTCACTGCAATAATTAGCAAAGTGGTGAAAATATTATAGGGGCTGGAGGTAAATGCGATGCAAGTAAAACAGCACGACTGTCAATAATAAATTGATGACGATGGCATGCTATGAAGAATCAAGAAGATGGACTCACCTTTTTTGTCCCAGATCTGAAGCGGCTTACTCCTAATGCAAAAGAAAACAAACCATCCACAAATTGGAAAAGAAGTGAATTAAATACATGTTTTGGTGTAAGGAAGACTCGTGAGGAAAACAGACAAAGAAGATCTTACCCTATCGAGTACAGGATCGACAAGAATCCAGACTGGTAAGTATTGCGAAACATACTTAACACTCCCAGCAAAAAAAATGTGTCAAAATATTCGGTCGATACAATATGGTCGATGCAATAATTATTGTGTCATTGTTAGATATTTGTGAGTGTTCCCAAGCAAGAAATCCAGAAATTTCATTGCAACGGCGAAACTGCTGCGGAAACCCGCCCACAAAAAAAGATGAAACGACAATGCAAATATTTCCCAAAAAATAATGTC
The DNA here is from genome assembly GCA_964036045.1 of Eutreptiella sp. 'Long Island Sound 2002'. Classification (NCBI taxonomy): domain Eukaryota; phylum Euglenozoa; class Euglenophyceae; order Eutreptiales; family Eutreptiaceae; genus Eutreptiella; species Eutreptiella sp. 'Long Island Sound 2002'. The sequence goes on from CAXIWF010000925.1 coordinate 16,389, forward strand.
TTTTGGTATAAACTTTTGATATCTTTCGGGTTAATAATAGTTTGCCAAACTTCCCATAATATTATCTACAAATAATTCTAAAACCTCCGAGAAGTTTGTTTCAATATGTTTTGCCGGGATGGTGGGATGATGAGCAAAAAATGTTCGATCCCTGGGATCCTGCTTTGTGCGACGTTCCCTGCCTGGGTTCGTTTGCGCCATGACGGTTGAGGTATCCTCTGGATGTCACAAATTTTACTCGTAAAGCATTCGTAAAATTATCATAATTGTAGCAGGTGGGACTCATGAAGTTCAGCGCAATTGTTGCTGGGACACATAAATAACTATTCCCGCAGGCTATCTAACGTTTGGAGCTAAGCTGTTCCCCATCATTGCTTCTTGTTACCGAGACGAATTTCACCGTAAAGTACTTTTTGCCTCGATAAAGCCACTGTCATGTCCACGGAGGTAATTGTGATATAATCGAATTTACGCCAGTGATTTTTTTAGGAGGAGTAAGGGTTCACCGCATGTTATACTAATATTTCTTTACATTTACTCTGCACACAAACAGAAAGCAGAAGGTGGGAGTCGGAAGAGCATATTCCATAAAATGACTTCCGCTATCATGGGCGTCTTTGGTGAACAAGAAGCGGAGCAGAAGTTTGAAATTTCCTCCCCGTACAATTTCAAGCACAATGCCCACGTTCAGGCAGATCCCCACACATCGACCGGCTTCTCGGTGAGATTCAACTTTTAAAAACTTCTTTTCTAGCTATGTGTCTTGTTTCCTTTTCCGTTCGTTTTTTCTTATTCCGTTTAGTTTTTTTCTTGTGTTACATGCAGTGTGTTGTATAATGCTATATCCGTGTAAAATATTTCATTAATCATATCCCATTCAAATAAATTTTATGCACATCCCATAGGGCCTACCCCTGAACATGCGCCAAGTTTTGAAAGCCTCAGGCATCACGAAAGAAGAGACTGACCAAAACCCCCAGGCAGTGCTGGATGTGCTCACATTTCACATGGAGGGTCCTCCCCCGCGCATGCCCACTAGAAACAGCATGGCCAAGCACATCGACAAAGACAAGCTCTTGAAAACTGAGAATTATAAGAATGTTTATGGTGGTCTTAAGAAGCTGGGCCAGGGAGCTTCTGGCATCGTATACGGTGCAACACACCGAGAAACAGGACGGAAAGTGGCACTCAAGATTGCACCTAAAAATGAGCTTACTGAACTTACCAACGAGATCGGTCTGCAGAGCTTGAGCCAGCACCCTAATATAGTGGAGTTTATTGAGGCGTACATTGGCCCCGACGACATCTGCATCGTCATGGAGTTGATGGTCGGCGGCAGCCTGACTGACTGCTTGGATGTGAAGCGCCCTATGCAGGAGGAGCTGATCGCCTATGTCTGCAGGGAGATGTTGAAGGCGCTGGCGTTCATGCATCGCGAGTATCGGCTGCACCGCGACATCAAAAGCGACAATGTGCTGATCAACCTCGATGGCGAGGTGAAAGTGGCCGATTTCGGCTTCGCGATCAATCTCACGTCTGAGCAGAGCAAGCGCACGTCAGTCGTTGGAACTCCGTACTGGTAAGCTAACCAAGAGAGCATGAAGATATTATAATATTAGCCTTCTATATATTTCTTTTTGTTTTCGTTTAACAACAAGTTTATTATTACCACCTATGCTTTGCTATATCCCCCCCCCCCGCCGCCCCCGCTCCAGGATGGCCCCGGAATTAATTAGAGGCCAGGAGTATGACTCCAAGGTGGACATCTGGAGTCTGGGTATTACTGCAATAGAGATGGCTGAGGGCGAGCCGCCGCTGCTGAACGAGCCTCCGCTCCGTGCCCTGCTGCTGATCACCACGAACAAGTCCCCCACGCTCAACAACAAGCGTGTGCGCTGGTCGCAGGAGTTTAACCACTTCATCGAGCAGTGCCTGCATATTGCTCCCGATAAGCGTGCTTCCTCCGACCAGCTGCTGCTGCATCCCTTTATCCAGAAGGCTTGTGAGCAAGATGTGTTCGCCAAGTTCGCGGACCAGTTTTTCCGAAAGCGCAGTGGTGGAGGCAGCGGTGGTGGCAAATAGGTGCAGGGCATGTAAGTGCCCAGCAAGAAATAACTGCTCACTGTTCGATGCGGTGTATTGTTTATAAGAGGACTACCTGCCAGAGTCGGTTTGATTCAGACCGGCACTGAGTAAAGCTGGCTAAGTTGAACTGAACTGAGAGTATATAAAGAGCTACCTGCACGTACACACGTACACACGGGCATCTTGCACCTCCTCGTCACGCACTATGATACATAGCATGTGCATCTATCTATGCATATATGTATGCATGGATGCTTGTTGCTGCCTGGCTTGGTGGTTGCATATGCTTTTAAGACCTAAGCACAGCACGCAGACAGGGACAGAGACAGGGCATCCGCTTACAGCAAATATAGTCGCTATCAATCAGCCCAGCATGGTTAAAGTTTCTCCGTTTTATTAAGCAAAAAAAAAACTGGCCATTTAAGCTCGCTAATAGTGGCGAAAGTTCTCTGCGATGGCAGGGTAGATAGGTGTAGGGAATGTGGTCTATTGAGGGCACTGGCAGACGTTGCTAAAGAAAAGCCCTGCTGTATCGTGAATTTCTAAGTACTATGATTCCCAGGAGAAGAAGAAGTTCGTTCTGTTGTGTAAATAAATATAATACCGTAAAATCGTCTCAGACGAGGCTAGTTTAGATACTGTGTTAGGGATTGGCAGAAATTAAATATGTTGTGTAAAAAGGCGTTTCGCCTGAGTTCTACCCGGCTATTTGATATATATTTGGTACAGTAAACTACTACTTTCTCTCACCGGCATTATTGCTGTTAAGAAAGCGCGTGCTGAGGGAGCTTGTCCAAACAGCAGCGTAATCACCCTGCCTGTTCTGGCTAATTTACCTCGCGGAAATGCTCAGTCGATATCCCTCTTAAGTATAGTGCCCCCCCCCCCCAAATCCCCTTCTTTTCCTAAAATTAAGGATTAATCTTCCTCGACGGAGTGTTTAGTCTTTGCCTCCCTTGCCCTTAAAGACATAATCGCTGATTTTCTCTGCGGTCTTCTTGGAGGAAGCCAGCATCTTCTGCGTACTCCTGCAGTCAGGTGTGGTGTAGCGCGACCGTGGTGTTTAGCCATATAGTTGTATTGAAAATATTGACCATAAATTATAATACGACACAGGAGTGTTCGTAAGTGTGCATGAGCGTGAGTGGGAACGAACAAAAAAGTAAATTTAAAAAATGAGATGGTGTTTTAAATCGAGTACCAAAAGAACATATAGTAAAAGGCAGTAGCATAAGATCGTAATGGCCTGCTACCTACTATTGTGGTGGTGGAGCCATCCTGACCACAAACTGAAGACATATAACTCATATCGAGTCATGTCGGACCACATAGTATAAAAACAGGAACATGGCATGAAAATTTATCGTATGATAGATGAAGTACCATGGGTACCTCTTGAAGCGATCGGGCCACCCTTCTTTCATGCGCCCGTACAGACTGACCATGCCCTTCATCTGGCGCTGCGTCGATTGCTCCCACCGCTGCATGAAGTCTTCTAAACTGCGCTTGGATACAGCTGCACGATCACGATCGGGCACTACGGCTCCGTCTACTCCCTCGGCTTCTCGCTGGGCTTGTTGTGCCTGTTGTTGCCGCCTACGTCGTATTTCTTCTAATCGTTGCTGCTGCTGCTTTCGCAAGTTTTCCCTCAATCGAGCAGCAAGTTCATTAGAATCTTTATTAAGTATGTTGTCATCTGCTG
>CAXIWF010000926.1:0-23432 GCA_964036045.1 Eutreptiella sp. 'Long Island Sound 2002'
GATGGGCAGATCCGGTTTTTCGCGCGCCGCGCGCGCGCCGCGCGACATCTCGGTTATGGGCCAACCGGGTATTGCCCGCGCGCGCCGCCTGCCGACTTGAGATGGGCAGATCCGGTTTTTGCGCGCGCCGCGCGCGCGCCGCCCGACATCCCGGTTATGGGCGAACCGGGTATTGCCCGCGCGCGCCGCATGCCGCCTTAAGATGGGCAGATCCGGTTTTTGCGCGCGCCGCGCGCGCGCCGCGCGACATCCCGGTTACGGGCCAACCGGGTATTGCCCGCGCGCGCCGCCTGCCGCCTTAAGATGGGCAGATCCGGTTTTTGCGCGCGCCGCGCGCGCGCCGCGCGACATCCCGGTTATGAACCAACCGGGTATTGCCCGCGCGCGCCGCCTGCCGCCTTAAGATGGGCAGATCCGGTTTTTGCGCGCGCCGCGCGCGCGCCGCGCGACATCCTGGTTATGGGTGAACCGGTTTTTGCCCGCGCGCGCCGCCTGCAACCTTGAGATGGGCGGATCCGGTTTTTGCGCGCGCCGCGCGCGCGCCGCGCGACATCCCGGTTATGGGCGAACCGGGTATTGCCCGCGCGCGCCGCCTGCCACCTTGAGATGGGCGGATCCGGTTTTTGCGCGCGCGCGCGCGCCGCGCGACATCCCGGTTATGAGCGAACCGGGTATTGACCGCGCGCGCCGCCTGCCGCCTTGAGATGGGCAGATCCGGTTTTCGCGCGCGCCGCGCGCGCGCCGCGCGACATCCCGGTTATGGGCGAACCGGGGTCTGCCCGCGCGCGCCGCCTGCCGCCTTGAGATGGGCAGATCTGGTTTTTGCGCGCGCCGCGCGCGCGCCGTGCGACATCCCGGTTATGGGCGAACCGGGTATTGCCCGCGCGCGCCGCCTGCCGCCTTGAGATGGGCAGATCCGGTTTTTGCGCGCGCCGCGCGCGCGCCGCGCGACATCCCGGTTATGGGCGAACCGGGTATTGCCCGCGCGCGCCGCCTGCCGCCTCAAGATGGGCAGATCCGGTTTTTGCGCACGCCGCGCGCGCGCCGCGCGACATCCTGGTTATGGGCGAACGGGGTATTGCCCGCGCGCGGCGCCTGCCGCCTTGAGATGGGCAGATCTGGTTTTTGCGCGCGCGCGCGCGCCGCGCGACATCCCGGTTATGGGCGAACCGGGTTCTGCCCGCGCGCGCCGCCTGCCGCCTTGAGATGGGCAGATCCGGTTTTTGCGCGCGCCGCGCGCGCGCCGTGCGACATTCCGGTTATGGGCGAACCGGGTATTGCCCGCGCGCGCCGCCTGCCGCCTTGAGATGGGCAGATCCGGTTTTTTGCGCGCGCCGCGCGCGCGCCGCGCGACATCCCGGTTATGGGCGAACCGGGTATTGCCCGCGCGCGGCGCCTGCCGCCTTGAGATGGGCAGATCTGGTTTTTGCGCGCGCCGCGCGCGCGCCGCGCGAATCCCAGTTATGGGCGAACCGGGTATTGCCCGCGCGCGCCGCCTGCCGCCTTGAGATGGGCAGATCCGGTTTTTGCGCGCGCCGCGCGCGCGCCGCGTGACATCCCGGTTGTGGGCAAACCTGGTATTGCCCGCGCGCGCCGCCTGCCGCCTTGAGATGGGCAGATCCGGTTTTTGCGCGCGCCGCGCGCGCGCCGTGCGCGCGCCGCGCGACCTCCCGGTTATGGGCGAACCGGGTACTGCCCGCGCGCGCCGCCTGCCGCCTTAAGAAGGGCAGATCCGGTTTTTGCGCGCGCCGCGCGACATCCCGGTTATGGGCCAACCGGGTATTGCCCGCGCGCGCCGCCTGCCGCCTTGAGATGGGCAGATCCGGTTTTTGCGCGCGCCGCGCGCGCGCCGCGCGACATCCCGGTTATGGGCGAGCCGGGTATTGCCCGCGCGCGCCTGCCGCCTTCAGATGGGCAGATCCGGTTTTTGCGCGCGCCGCGCGCGCGCCGCGCGACATCCCGGTTATGGGCCAACCGGCTATTGCCCGCGCGCGCCGCCTGCCGCCTTAAGATGGGCAGATCCGGTTATTGTGCGCGCCGCGCGCGCGCCGCGCGACATCCCGGTTATGGGCGAACCGGGTATTGCCCGCGCGCGGCGCCTGCCGCCTTGAGATGGACAGATCTGGTTTTTGCGCGCGCTGCGCGCGCGCCGCGCGACATCCCGGTTATGGGCGAACCGGGTATTGCCCGCGCGCGCCGCCTGCCGCCTTGAGATGGGCAGATCCGGTTTTTGCGCGAGCCGCGCGCGCGCCGCGCGACATCCCAGTTATGGGCGAACCGGGTATTGCCCGCGCGCGCCGCCTGCCGCCTTGAGATGGGCAGATCCGGTTTTTGCGCGCGCCGCGCGCGCCCCGCGCGACATCCCGGTTATGGGCGAACCAGGTATTGCCCGCGCGCGCCGCCTGCCGCCTTGAGATGGGCAGATCCGGTTTTTGCGCGCGCCGCGCGCGCGCCGCGCGACATCCCGGTTATGGGCGAACCGGGTATTGCCCGCGCGCGCCGCCTGCCGCCTCAAGATGGGCAGATCCGGTTTTTGCGCACGCCGCGCGCGCGCCGCGCGACATCCCGGTTATGGGCGAACCGGGTATTGCCCGCGCGCGGCGCCTGCCGCCTTGAGATGGGCAGATCTGGTTTTTGCGCGCGCCGCGCGCGCGCCGCGCGACATCCCGGTTATGGGCGAACGGGGTATTGCCCGCGCGCGCCGCCTGCCGCCTTGAGATGGGCAGATCCCGTTTTTGCGCGCGCCGCGCGCGCGCCGCGTGACATCCCGGTTGTGGGCGAACCTGGTATTGCCCGCGCGCGCCGCCTGCCGCCTTGAGGGCAGATCCGGTTTTTGCGCGCGCTGTGCGCGCGCCGCGCGACATCCCGGTTATGGGAGAACCGGGTACTGCCCGCGCGCGGCCGCCTGCCGCCTTAAGATGGGCAGATCCGGTTTTTGCGCGCGCCGCGCGACATCCCGGTTATGGGCCAACCGGGTATTGCCCGCGCGCGCCGCCTGCCGCCTTCAGATGGGCAGATCCGGTTTTTGCGCGCGCCGCGCGCGCGCCGCGCGACATCCCGGTTATGGGCGAACCGGGTATTGCCCGCGCGCGCCGCCTGCCGCCTTCAGATGGGCAGATCCGGTTTTTGCGCGCGCCGCGCGCGCGCCGCGCGACGTCCCGGTTATGGGCCAACCGGCTATTGCCCGCGCGCGCCGCCTGCCGCCTTAAGATGGGCAGATCCGGTTATTGTGCGCGCCGCGCGCGCGCCGCGCGACATCCCGGTTATGGGCGAACCGGGTATTGCCCGCGCGCGGCGCCTGCCGCCTTGAGATGGGCAGATCTGGTTTTTGCGCGCGCCGCGCGCGCGCCGCGCGACATCCCAGTTATGGGCGAACTGGGTATTGCCCGCGCGCGCCGCCTGCCGCCTTGAGATGGGCAGATCCGGTTTTTGCGCGCGCCGCGCGACATCCCGGTTATGGGCGAACAGGGTATTGCCCGCGCGCGCCGCCTGCCGCCTTGAGATGGGCAGATCCGGTTTTTGCGCGCGCCGCGCGCGCGCCGCCCGACATCCCGGTTATGGGCCAACCGGGTATTGCCCGCGCGCGCCGCCTGCCGCCTGAAGATGGGCAGATCCGGTTTTTGCGCGCGCCGCGCGCGCGCCGCGCGACATCCCGGTTATGGGCCAACCGGGTATTGCCCGCGCGCGCCACCTGCCGCCTTAAGATGGGCAGATCCCGTTTTTGCGCGCGCCGCGCGCGCGCCGCGCGACATCCTGGTTATGGGTGAACCGGTTTTTGCCCGCGCGCGCCGCCTGCAACCTTGAGATGGGCGAATCCGGTTTTTGCGCGCGCCGCGCGCGCGCCGCGCGACATCCTGGTTATGGGCGAACCGGGTATTGCCCGCGCGCGCCGCCTGCCACCTTGAGATGGGCGGATCCGGTTTTTGCGCGCGCGCGCGCGCCGCGCGACATCCCGGTTATGAGCGAACCGGGTATTGACCGCGCGCGCCGCCTGCCGCCTTGAGATGGGCAGATCCGGTTTTCGCGCGCGCCGCGCGCGCGCCGCGCGACATCCCGGTTATGGGCGAACCGGGTTCTGCCCGCCCGCGCCGCCTGCCGCCTTGAGATGGGCAGATCTGGTTTTTGCGCGCGCCGCGCGCGCGCCGTGCGACATTCCGGTTATGGGCGAACCGGGTATTGCCCGCGCGCGCCGCCTGCCGCCTTGAGAGGGGCAGATCCGGTTTTTGCGCGCGCCGCGCGCGCGCCGCGCGACATCCCGGTTATGGGCGAACCGGGTATTGCCCGCGCGCGGCGCCTGCCGACTTGAGATGGGCAGATCTGGTTTTTGCGCCCGCCGCGCGCGCGCCGCGCGAATCCCAGTTATGGGCGAACCGGGTATTGCCCGCGCGCGCCGCCTGCCGCCTTGAGATGGGCAGATCCGGTTTTTGCGCGCGCCGCGCGCGCGCCGCGTGACATCCCGGTTGTGGGCGAACCTGGTATTGCCCGCGCGCGCCGCCTGCCGCCTTGAGATGGGCAGATCCGGTTTTTGCGCGCGCCGCGCGCGCGCCGTGCGCGCGCCGCGCGACATCCTGGTTATGGGCGAACCGGGTATTGCCCGCGCGCGCCGCCTGCCACCTTGAGATGGGCGGATCCGGTTTTTGCGCGCGCGCGCGCGCCGCGCGACATCCCGGTTATGAGCGAACCGGGTATTGACCGCGCGCGCCGCCTGCCGCCTTGAGATGGGCAGATCCGGTTTTCGCGCGCGCCGCGCGCGCGCCGCGCGACATCCCGGTTATGGGCGAACCGGGTTCTGCCCGCCCGCGCCGCCTGCCGCCTTGAGATGGGCAGATCTGGTTTTTGCGCGCGCCGCGCGCGCGCCGTGCGACATTCCGGTTATGGGCGAACCGGGTATTGCCCGCGCGCGCCGCCTGCCGCCTTGAGAGGGGCAGATCCGGTTTTTGCGCGCGCCGCGCGCGCGCCGCGCGACATCCCGGTTATGGGCGAACCGGGTATTGCCCGCGCGCGGCGCCTGCCGCCTTGAGATGGGCAGATCTGGTTTTTGCGCGCGCCGCGCGCGCGCCGCGCGAATCCCAGTTATGGGCGAACCGGGTATTGCCCGCGCGCGCCGCCTGCCGCCTTGAGATGGGCAGATCCGGTTTTTGCGCGCGCCGCGCGCGCGCCGCGTGACATCCCGGTTGTGGGCGAACCTGGTATTGCCCGCGCGCGCCGCCTGCCGCCTTGAGATGGGCAGATCCGGTTTTTGCGCGCGCCGCGCGCGCGCCGTGCGCGCGCCGCGCGACATCCCTGTTATGGGCGAACCGGGTACTGCCCGCGCGCGCCGCCTGCCGCCTTAAGAAGGGCAGATCCGGTTTTTGCGCGCGCCGCGCGACATCCCGGTTATGGGCCAACCGGGTATCGCCCGCGCGCGCCCCCTGCCGCCTTGAGATGGGCAGATCCGGTTTTTGCGCGCGCCGCGCGCGCGCCGCGCGACATCCCGGTTATGGGCGAACCGGGTATTGCCCGCGCGCGCCGCCTGCCGCCTTCAGATGGGCAGATCCGGTTTTTGCGCGCGCCGCGCGCGCGCCGCGCGACATCCCGGTTATGGGCCAACCGGCTATTGCCCGCGCGCGCCGCCTGCCGCCTTAAGATGGGCAGATCCGGTTATTGTGCGCGCCGCGCGCGCGCCGCGCGACATCCCGGTTATGGGCGAACCGGGTATTGCCCGCGCGCGGCGCCTGCCGCCTTGAGATGGACAGATCTGGTTTTTGCGCGTGCTGCGCGCGCGCCGCGCGACATCCCGGTTATGGGCGAACCGGGTATTGCCCGCGCGCGCCGCCTGCCGCCTTGAGATGGGCAGATCCGGTTTTTGCGCGCGCCGCGCGCGCGCCGCGCGACATCCCAGTTTTGGGCGAACCGGGTATTGCCCGCGCGCGCCGCCTGCCGCCTTGAGATGGGCAGATCCGGTTTTTGCGCGCGCCGCGCGCGCGCCGCGCGACATCCCGGTTATGGGCGAACCGGGTATTGCCCGCGCGCGCCGCCTGCCGCCTTCAGATAGGCAGATCCGGTTTTTGCGCGCGCCGCGCGCGCGCCGCGCGACATCTCGGTTATGGGCCAACCGGGTATTGCCCGCGCGCGCCGCCTGCCGACTTGAGATGGGCAGATCCGGTTTTTGCGCGCGCCGCGCGCGCGCCGCCCGACATCCCGGTTATGGGCGAACCGGGTATTGCCCGCGCGCGCCGCATGCCGCCTTAAGATGGGCAGATCCGGTTTTTGCGCGCGCCGCGCGCGCGCCGCGCGACATCCCGGTTATGGGCCAACCGGGTATTGCCCGCGCGCGCCACCTGCCGCCTTAAGATGGGCAGATCCGGTTTTTGCGCGCGCCGCGCGCGCGCCGCGCGACATCCTGGTTATGGGTGAACCGGTTTTTGCCCGCGCGCGCCGCCTGCAACCTTGAGATGGGCGAATCCGGGCAGATCTGGTTTTTGCGCGCGCCGCGCGCGCGCCGTGCGACATTCCGGTTATGGGCGAACCGGGTATTGCCCGCGCGCGCCGCCTGCCGCCTTGAGAGGGGCAGATCCGGTTTTTGCGCGCGCCGCGCGCGCGCCGCGCGACATCCCGGTTATGGGCGAACCGGGTATTGCCCGCGCGCGGCGCCTGCCGACTTGAGATGGGCAGATCTGGTTTTTGCGCGCGCCGCGCGAATCCCAGTTATGGGCGAACCGGGTATTGCCCGCGCGCGCCGCCTGCCGCCTTGAGATGGGCAGATCCGGTTTTTGCGCGCGCCGCGCGCGCGCCGCGTGACATCCCGGTTGTGGGCGAACCTGGTATTGCCCGCGCGCGCCGCCTGCCGCCTTGAGATGGGCAGATCCGGTTTTTGCGCGCGCCGCGCGCGCGCCGTGCGCGCGCCGCGCGACATCCCTGTTATGGGCGAACCGGGTACTGCCCGCGCGCGCCGCCTGCCGCCTTAAGAAGGGCAGATCCGGTTTTTGCGCGCGCCGCGCGACATCCCGGTTATGGGCCAACCGGGTATCGCCCGCGCGCGCCCCCTGCCGCCTTGAGATGGGCAGATCCGGTTTTTGCGCGCGCCGCGCGCGCGCCGCGCGACATCCCGGTTATGGGCGAACCGGGTATTGCCCGCGCGCGCCGCCTGCCGCCTTCAGATGGGCAGATCCGGTTTTTGCGCGCGCCGCGCGCGCGCCGCGCGACATCCCGGTTATGGGCCAACCGGCTATTGCCCGCGCGCGCCGCCTGCCGCCTTAAGATGGGCAGATCCGGTTATTGTGCGCGCCGCGCGCGCGCCGCGCGACATCCTGGTTATGGGCGAACCGGGTATTGCCCGCGCGCGGCGCCTGCCGCCTTGAGATGGACAGATCTGGTTTTTGCGCGCGCTGCGCGCGCGCCGCGCGACATCCCGGTTATGGGCGAACCGGGTATTGCCCGCGCGCGCCGCCTGCCGCCTTGAGATGGGCACATCCGGTTTTTGCGCGCGCCGCGCGACATCCCGGTTATGGGCGAACCGGGTATTGCCCGCGCGCGGCGCCTGCCGCCTTGAGATGGGCAGATCTGGTTTTTGCGCGCGCTGCGCGCGCGCCGCGCGACATCCCGGTAATGGGCGAACCGGGTATTGCCCGCGCGCGCCGCCTGCCGCCTTGAGATGGGCAGATCCGGTTTTTGCGCGCGCCGCGCGCGCGCCGCGCGACATCCCGGTTATGGGCGAACCGGGTATTGCCCGCGCGCGCCGCCTGCCGCCTTCAGATGGGCAGATCCGGTTTTTGCGCGCGCCGCGCGCGCGCCGCGCGACATCCCGGTTATGGGCCAACCGGGTATTGCCCGCGCGCGGCGCCTGCCGCCTTGAGATGGGCAGATCTGGTTTTTGCGCGCGCTGCGCGCGCGCCGCGCGACATCCCGGTTATGGGCGAACCGGGTATTGCCCGCGCGCGCCGCCTGCCGCCTTGAGATGGGCAGATCCGGTTTTTGCGCGCGCCGCGCGCGCGCCGCGCGACATCCCAGTTATGGGCGAACCAGGTATTGCCCGCGCGCGCCGCCTGCCGCCTTGAGATGGGCAGATCTGGTTTTTGCGCGCGCCGCGCGACATCCCAGTTATGGGCGAACCGGGTATTGCCCGCGCGCGCCGCCTGCCGCCTTGAGATGGGCAGATCCGGTTTTTGCGCGCGCCGCGCGCGCGCCGCGCGACATCCCGGTTATGGGCGAACCGGGTATTGCCCGCGCGCGCCGCCTGCCGCCTTGAGATGGGCACATCCGATTTTTGCGCGCGCCGCGCGACATCCCGGTTATGGGCGAACCGGGTATTGCCCGCGCGCGGCGCCTGCCGCCTTGAGATGGGCAGATCTGGTTTTTGCGCGCGCCGCGCGCGCGCCGCGCGACATCCCGGTAATGGGCGAACCGGGTATTGCCGGCGCGCGCCGCCTGCCGCCTTGAGATGGGCAGATCCGGTTTTTGCGCGCGCCGCGCGCGCGCCGCGCGACATCCCAGTTATGGGCGAACCGAGTATTGCCCGCGCGCGCCGCCTGCCGCCTTGAGATGGGCAGATCTGGTTTTTGCGCGCGCCGCTCGCGCGCCGCGCGACATCCCAGTTATGGGCGAACCGGGTATTGCCCGCGCGCGCCGCCTGCCGCCTTGAGATGGGCAGATCCGGTTTTTGCGCGCGCCGTGCGCGCGCCGCGCGACATCCCGGTTATGGGCGAACCGGGTATTTCCCGCGCGCGCCGCTCGCCGCCTTGAGATGGGCAGATCTGGTTTTTGCGCGCGCCGCGCGACATCCCGGTTATGGGCGAACCGGGTATTGCCCGCGCGCGCCGCCTGCTGCCTTGAGATGGGCAGATCTGGTTTTTGCGCGCGCCGCGCGCGCCCCGCGCGACATCCCGTTTATGGGCGAACCGGGTATTGCCCGCGCGCGCCGCCTGCCGCCTTGAGATGGGCAGTTCCGGTTTTTGCGCGCGCCGCGCGCGCGCCGCGCGACATCCCGGTTATGGGCGAACCGGGTATTGCCCGCGCGCGCCGCCTGCCGCCTTGAGATGGGCGGATCCGGTTTTTGCGCGCGCGCGGGCGCCGCGCGACATCCCGGTTATGGGCGAACCGGGTATTGCCCGCGCGCGCCGCCTGCCGCCTTGAGATGGGCAGATCCGGTTTTCGCGCGCGCCGCGCGCGCGCCGCGCGACATCCCGGTTATGGGCGAACCGGGTATTGCCCGCGCGCGCCGCCTGCCGCCTTGAGATGGGCAGATCTGGTTTTTGCGCGCGCCGCGCGCGCGCCACGCGACATCCCGGTTATGAGCGAACCGGGTATTGCCCGCGCGCGGCGCCTGCCGCCTTGAGATGGGCAGATCTGGTTTTTGCGCGCGCCGCGCGCGCGCCACGCGACATCCCGGTTATGGGCGAACCGGGTATTGCCCGCGCGCGCCGCCTGCCGCCTTGAGATGGGCAGATCCGGTTTTTGCCCGCGCCACGCGCGCGCCGCGCGACATCCCAGTTATGGGCGAACCGGGTATTGCCCGCGCGCGCCGCCTGCCGCCTTGAGATGGGCGGATCCGGTTTTTGCGCGCGCGCGGGCGCCGCGCGACATCCCGGTTACGGGCGAACCGGGTATTGCCCGCGCGCGCCCCCTGGCGCCTTGAGATGGGCAGATCCGGTTTTTGCGCGCGCCGCGCGACATGCCGGTTATGGGCGAACCGGGTATTGCCCGCGCGCGCCGCCTGCCGCCTTGAGATGGGCAGATCTGGTTTTTGCGCGCGCTGCGCGCGCGCCGCGCGACATCCCGGTTATGGGCGAACCGGGTATTGCCCGCGCGCGCCGCCTGCCGCCTTGAGATGGGCAGATCCGGTTTTTGCGCGCGCCGCGCGCGCGCCGCGCGCGCGCCGCGCGACATCCCAGTTATGGGCGAACCGGGTATTGCCCGCGCGCGCCGCCTGCCGCCTTGAGATGGGCAGATCTGGTTTTTGCGCGCGCCGCGCGCGCGCCACGCGACATCCCGGTTATGGGCGAACCGGGTATTGCCCGCGCGCGCCGCCTGCCGCCTTGAGATGGGCAGATCCGGTTTTTGCGCGCGCCGCGCGCGCGCCGCGCGACATCCCGGTTATGGGCGAACCGGGTATTGCCCGCGCGCGCCGCCTGCCGCCTTGAGATGGGCAGATCTGGTTTTTGCGCGCGCCGCGCGCGCGCCGCGCGACATCCCAGTTATGGGCGAACCGGGTATTGCCCGCGCGCGCCGCCTGCCGCCTTAAGATGGGCAGATCCGGTTTTTGCGCGCGCCGCGCGCGCGCGCCGCGCGACATCCCGGTTATGGGCGAACCGGGTATTGCCCGCGCGCGCCGCCTGCCGCCTTGAGATGGGCAGATCCGGTTTTTGCGCGCGCCGCGCGACATCCCGGTTATGGGCGAACCGGGTATTGCCCGGGCGCGCCGCCTGCCGCCTTGAGATGGGCAGATCTGGTTTTTGCGCGCGCCGCGCGACATCCCAGTTATGGGCGAACCGGGTATTGCCCGCGCGCGCCGCCTGCCGCCTTGAGATGGGCGGATCCGGTTTTTGCGCGCGCGCGGGCGCCGCGCGACATCCCGGTTACGGGCGAACCGGGTATTGCCCGCGCGCGCCCCCTGGCGCCTTGAGATGGGCAGATCCGGTTTTTGCGCGCGTCGCGCGACATCCCGGTTATGGGCGAACCGGGTATTGCCCGCGCGCGCCGCCTGCCGCCTTGAGATGGGCAGATCCGGTTTTCGCGCGCGCCGCGCGCGCGCCGCGCGACATCCCGGTTATGGGCGAACCGGGTATTGCCCGCGCGCGCCGCCTGCCGCCTTGAGATGGGCGGATCCGGTTTTTGCGCGCGCGCGGGCGCCGCGCGACATCCCGGTTATGGGCGAACCGGGTATTGCCCGCGCGCGCCGCCTGCCGCCTTGAGATGGGCAGATCCGGTTTTCGCGCGCGCCGCGCGCGCGCCGCGGGACATCCCGGTTATGGGCGAACCGGGTATTGCCCGCGCGCGCCGCCTGCCGCCTTGAGATGAGCAGATCTGGTTTTTGCCCGCGCCACGCGCGCGCCGCGCGACATCCCAGTTATGGGCGAACCGGGTATTGCCCGCGCGCGCCGCCTGCCGCCTTGAGATGGGCGGATCCGGTTTTTGCGCGCGCGCGGGCGCCGCGCGACATCCCGGTTACGGGCGAACCGGGTATTGCCCGCGCGCGCCCCCTGGCGCCTTGAGATGGGCAGATCCGGTTTTTGCGCGCGCCGCGCGACATGCCGGTTATGGGCGAACCGGGTATTGCCCGCGCGCGCCGCCTGCCGCCTTGAGATGGGCAGATCTGGTTTTTGCGCGCGCTGCGCGCGCGCCGCGCGACATCCCGGTTATGGGCGAACCGGGTATTGCCCGCGCGCGCCGCCTGCCGCCTTGAGATGGGCAGATCCGGTTTTTGCGCGCGCCGCGCGCGCGCCGCGCGACATCCCAGTTATGGGCGAACCGGGTATTGCCCGCGCGCGCCGCCTGCCGCCTTGAGATGGGCAGATCTGGTTTTTGCGCGCGCCGCGCGCGCGCCACGCGACATCCCGGTTATGGGCGAACCGGGTATTGCCCGCGCGCGCCGCCTGCCGCCTTGAGATGGGCAGATCCGGTTTTTGCGCGCGCCGCGCGCGCGCCGCGCGACATCCCGGTTATGGGCGAACCGGGTATTGCCCGCGCGCGCCGCCTGCCGCCTTGAGATGGGCAGATCTGGTTTTTGCGCGCGCCGCGCGCGCGCCGCGCGACATCCCAGTTATGGGCGAACCGGGTATTGCCCGCGCGCGCCGCCTGCCGCCTTAAGATGGGCAGATCCGGTTTTTGCGCGCGCCGCGCGCGCGCGCCGCGCGACATCCCGGTTATGGGCGAACCGGGTATTGCCCGCGCGCGCCGCCTGCCGCCTTGAGATGGGCAGATCCGGTTTTTGCGCGCGCCGCGCGACATCCCGGTTATGGGCGAACCGGGTATTGCCCGGGCGCGCCGCCTGCCGCCTTGAGATGGGCAGATCTGGTTTTTGCGCGCGCCGCGCGACATCCCAGTTATGGGCGAACCGGGTATTGCCCGCGCGCGCCGCCTGCCGCCTTGAGATGGGCGGATCCGGTTTTTGCGCGCGCGCGGGCGCCGCGCGACATCCCGGTTACGGGCGAACCGGGTATTGCCCGCGCGCGCCCCCTGGCGCCTTGAGATGGGCAGATCCGGTTTTTGCGCGCGTCGCGCGACATCCCGGTTATGGGCGAACCGGGTATTGCCCGCGCGCGCCGCCTGCCGCCTTGAGATGGGCAGATCCGGTTTTCGCGCGCGCCGCGCGCGCGCCGCGCGACATCCCGGTTATGGGCGAACCGGGTATTGCCCGCGCGCGCCGCCTGCCGCCTTGAGATGGGCGGATCCGGTTTTTGCGCGCGCGCGGGCGCCGCGCGACATCCCGGTTATGGGCGAACCGGGTATTGCCCGCGCGCGCCGCCTGCCGCCTTGAGATGGGCAGATCCGGTTTTCGCGCGCGCCGCGCGCGCGCCGCGGGACATCCCGGTTATGGGCGAACCGGGTATTGCCCGCGCGCGCCGCCTGCCGCCTTGAGATGAGCAGATCTGGTTTTTGCCCGCGCCACGCGCGCGCCGCGCGACATCCCAGTTATGGGCGAACCGGGTATTGCCCGCGCGCGCCGCCTGCCGCCTTGAGATGGGCGGATCCGGTTTTTGCGCGCGCGCGGGCGCCGCGCGACATCCCGGTTACGGGCGAACCGGGTATTGCCCGCGCGCGCCCCCTGGCGCCTTGAGATGGGCAGATCCGGTTTTTGCGCGCGCCGCGCGACATCCCGGTTATGGGCGAACCGGGTATTGCCCGCGCGCGCCGCCTGCCGCCTTGAGATGGGCAGATCTAGTTTTTGCCCGCGCTGCGCGCGCGCCGCGCGACATCCTGGTTATGGGCGAACCGGGTATTGCCCGCGCGCGCCGCCTGCCGCCTTGAGATGGGCAGATCCGGTTTGTGCGCGCGCCGCGCGCGCGCCGCGCGACATCCCAGTTATGGGCGAACCGGGTATTGCCCGCGCGCGCCGCCTGCCGCCTTGAGATGGGCAGATCTGGTTTTTGCGCGCGCCGCGCGCGCGCCACGCAACATCCCGGTTATGGGCGAACCGGGTATTGCCCGCGCGCGCCGCCTGCCGCCTTGAGATGGGCAGATCCGGTTTTTGCGCGCGCCGCGCGCGCGCCGCGCGTCATCCCGGTTATGGGCGAACCGGGTATTGCCCGCGCGCGCCGCCTGCGGCCTTGAGATGGGCAGATCTGGTTTTTGCGCGCGCCGCGCGCGCGCCGCGCGACATCCCGGTTATGGGCGAACCGGGTATTGCCCGCGCGCGCCGCCTGCCGCCTTGAGATGGGCAGATCCGGTTTGTGCGCGCGCCGCGCGCGCGCCGCGCGACATCCCAGTTATGGGCGAACCGGGTATTGCCCGCGCGCGCCGCCTGCCGCCTTGAGATGGGCAGATCTGGTTTTTGCGCGCGCCGCGCGCGCGCCACGCAACATCCCGGTTATGGGCGAACCGGGTATTGCCCGCGCGCGCCGCCTGCCGCCTTGAGATGGGCAGATCCGGTTTTTGCGCGCGCCGCGCGCGCGCCGCGCGACATCCCAGTTATGGGCGAACCGGGTATTGCCCGCGCGCGCCGCCTGTCGCCTTAAGATGGGCAGATCCGGTTTTTGCGCGCGCCGCGCGCGCGCCGCGCGACATCCCGGTTATGGGCGAACCGGGTATTGCCCGCGCGCGCCGCCTGCCGCCTTGAGATGGGCAGATCCGGTTTTTGCGCGCGCCGCGCGACATCCCGGTTATGGGCGAGCCGGGTATTGCCCGCGCGCGCCGCCTGCCGCCTTGAGATGGGCAGATCTGGTTTTTGCGCGCGCCGCGCGACATCCCAGTTATGGGCGAACCGGGTATTGCCCGCGCGCGCCGCCTGCCGCCTTGAGATGGGCGGATCCGGTTTTTGCGCGCGCGCGGGCGCCGCGCGACATCCCGGTTACGGGCGAACCGGGTATTGCCCGCGCGCGCCCCCTGGCGCCTTGAGATGGGCAGATCCGGTTTTTGCGCGCGCCGCGCGACATCCCGGTTATGGGCGAACCGGGTATTGCCCGCGCGCGCCGCCTGCCGCCTTGAGATGGGCAGATCCAGTTTTCGCGCGCGCCGCGCGCGCGCCGCGCGACATCCCGGTTATGGGCGAACCGGGTATTGCCCGCGCGCGCCGCCTGCCGCCTTGAGATGGGCAGATCTGGTTTTTGCGCGCGCCGCGCGCGCGCCACGCGACATCCCGGTTATGAGCGAACCGGGTATTGCCCGCGCGCGCTGCCTGCAGCCTTGAGATGGGCAGATCTGGTTTTTGCGCGCGCCGCGCGCGCGCCACGCGACATCCCGGTTATGGGCGAACCGGGTATTGCCCGCGCGCGCCGCCTGCCGCCTTGAGATGGGCAGATCCGGTTTTTGCGCGCGCCGCGCGCGCGCCGCGCGACATCCCGGTTATGGGCGAACCGGGTATTGCCCGCGCGCGCCGCCTGCCGCCTTGAGATGGGCAGATGTGGTTTTTGCGCGCGCCGCGCGCGCGCCGCGCGACATCCCAGTTATGGGCGAACCGGGTATTGCCCGCGCGCGCCGCCTGCCGCCTTAAGATGGGCAGATCCGGTTTTTGCGCGCGCCGCGCGCGCGCCGCGCGACATCCCGGTTATGGGCGAACCGGGTATTGCCCGCGCGCGCCGCCTGCCGCCTTGAGATGGGCAGAGCCGGTTTTTGCGCGCGCCGCGCGCGCGCCGCGCAACATCCCAGTTATGGGCGAACCGGGTATTGCCCGCGCGCGCCGCCCGCCGCCTTGGGATGGGCAGATCTGGTTTTTGCGGGCGCCGCGCGCGCGCCGCGCGACATCCCGGTTATGGGCCAACCGGGTATTGCCCGCGCGCGCCGCCTGCCGCCTTGAGATGGGCAGATCTGGTTTTTGCGCGCGCCGCGCGCGCGCCGCGCAACATCCCGGTTATGGGCGAACTTGGTATTGCCCGCGCGCGCCGCCTGCCGCCTTGAGATGGGCAGATCTGGTTTTTGCGCGCGCCGCGCGCGCCCCGCGCGACATCCCGGTTATGGGCGAAACGGGTATTGCCCGCGCGCGCCGCCTGCCGCCTTGAGATGGGCACATCCGGTTTTTGCGCGCGCCGCGCGCGCGCCGCGCGACATCCCGGTTATGGGCGAACCGGGTATTGCCCGCGCGCGCCGCCTGCCGCCTTGAGATGGGCGGATCCGGTTTTCGCGCGCGCGCGGGCGCCGCGCGACATCCCGGTTACGGGCGAACCGGGTATTGCCCGCGCGCGCCCCCTGGCGCCTTGAGATGGGCAGATCCGGTTTTTGCGCGCGCCGCGCGACATCCCGGTTATGGGCGAACCGGGTATTGCCCGCGCGCGGCGCCTGCCGCCTTGAGATGGGCAGATCCGGTTTTCGCGCGCGCCGCGCGCGCGCCGCGTGACATCCCGGTTATGGGCGAACCGGGTATTGCCCGCGCGCGCCCCCTGGCGCCTTGAGATGGGCAGATCTGGTTTTTGCGCGCGCCGCGCGCGCGCCGCGCGACATCCCGGTTATGGGCGAACCGGGTATTGCCCGCGCGCGGCGCCTTCCGCCTTGAGATGGGCAGATCTGGTTTTTGCGCGCGCCGCGCGACATCCCGGTTATGGGCGACCCAGGTATTGCCCGCGCGCGCCGGCTGCCGCCTTGAGATGGGCAGATCTGGTTTTTGCGCGCGCCGCGCGCGCGCCGCGCGACATCCCGGTTATGGGCGAACCGGGTATTGCCCGCGCGCGCCGCCTGCCGCCTTAAGATGGGCAGATCCGGTTTTTGCGCGCGCCGCGCGCGCGCCGCGCGAGATCCCGGTTATGGGCGAACCGGGTATTGCCCGCGCGCGGCGCCTGCCGCCTTGAGATGCTCAGATCTGGTTTTTGCGCGCGCCGCGCGCGCGCCACGCGACATCCCGGTTATGGGCGAACAGGGTATTGCCCGCGCGCGCCGCCTGCCGCCTTGAGATGGGCAGATCCGGTTTTTGCGCGCGCCGCGTGCGCGCCGCGCGACATCCCGGTTATGGGCGAACCGGGTATTGCCCGCGCGCGCCGCCTGCCGCCTTGAGATGGGCAGATCTGGTTTTTGCGCGCGCCGCGCGACATCCCAGTTATGGGCGAACCGGGTATTGCCCGCGCGCGCCGCCTGCCGCCTTAAGATGGGCAGATCTGGTTTTTGCGCGCGCCGCGCGCGCGCCGCGCGACATCCCAGTTATGGGCGAACCGGGTATTGCCCGCGCGCGCCGCCTGCCGCCTTGGGATGGGCAGATCCGGTTTTTGCGCGCGCCGCGCGCGCGCCGCGCGACATCCCGGTTACGGGCGAACCGGGTATTGCCCGCGCGCGCCGCCTGCCGCCTTGAGATGGGCAGATCTGGTTTATGCGCGCGCCGCGCGCGCGCCGCGCGACATCCCGGCTATGGGCGAACCTGGTATTGCCCGCGCGCGCCGCCTGCCGCCTTGAGATGGGCAGATCTGGTTTTTGCGCGCGGCGCGCGCGCTCCGCGCGACATCCCGGTTATGGGCGAACCGGGTATTGCCCGCGCGCGCCGCCTGCCGCCTTGAGATGGGCAGATCCGGTTTTTGCGCGCGCCGCGCGCGCGCCACGCGACATCCCGGTTATGGGCGAACAGGGTATTGCCCGCGCGCGCCGCCTGCCGCCTTGAGATGGGCAGATCCGGTTTTTGCGCGCGCCGCGTGCGCGCCGCGCGACATCCCGGTTATGGGCGAACCGGGTATTGCCCGCGCGCGCCGCCTGCCGCCTTGAGATGGGCAGATCTGGTTTTTGCGCGCGCCGCGCGACATCCCAGTTATGGGCGAACCGGGTATTGCCCGCGCGCGCCGCCTGCCGCCTTAAGATGGGCAGATCTGGTTTTTGCGCGCGCCGCGCGCGCGCCGCGCGACATCCCAGTTATGGGCGAACCGGGTATTGCCCGCGCGCGCCGCCTGCCGCCTTGGGATGGGCAGATCCGGTTTTTGCGCGCGCCGCGCGCGCGCCGCGCGACATCCCGGTTACGGGCGAACCGGGTATTGCCCGCGCGCGCCGCCTGCCGCCTTGAGATGGGCAGATCTGGTTTATGCGCGCGCCCCGCGCGCGCCGCGCGACATCCCGGCTATGGGCGAACCTGGTATTGCCCGCGCGCGCCGCCTGCCGCCTTGAGATGGGCAGATCTGGTTTTTGCGCGCGCCGCGCGCGCTCCGCGCGACATCCCGGGTATGGGCGAACCGGGTATTGCCCGCGCGCGCCGCCTGCCGCCTTGAGATGGGCAGATCCGGTTTTTGCGCGCGCCGCGCGCGCGCCGCGCGACATCCCGGTTATGGGCGAACCGGGTATTGCCCGCGCGCGCCGCCTGCCGCCTTGGGATGGGCGGATCCGGTTTTTGCGCGCGCGCGGGCGCCGCGCGACATCCCGGTTATGGGCGAACCGGGTATTGCCCGCGCGCACCGCCTGCCGCCTTGAGATGGGCAGATCCGGTTTTCGCGCGCGCCGCGCGCGCGCCGCGCGACATCCCGGTTATGGGCGAACCGGGTATTGCCCGCGCGCGCCGCCTGCCGCCTTGAGATGGGCAGATCTGGTTTTTGCGCGCGCCGCGCGCGCGCCACGCGACATCCCGGTTATGAGCGAACCGGGTATTGCCCGCGCGCGGCGCCTGCCGCCTTGAGATGGGCAGATCTGGTTTTTGCGCGCGCCGCGCGCGCGCCACGCGACATCCCGGTTATGGGCGAACCGGGTATTGCCCGCGCGCGCCGCATGCCGCCTTGAGATGGGCAGATCCGGTTTTTGCCCGCGCCACGCGCGCGCCGCGCGACATCCCAGTTATGGGCGAACCGGGTATTGCCCGCGCGCGCCGCCTGCCGCCTTGAGATGGGCGGATCCGGTTTTTGCGCGCGCGCGGGCGCCGCGCGACATCCCGGTTACGGGCGAACCGGGTATTGCCCGCGCGCGCCCCCTGGCGCCTTGAGATGGGCAGATCCGGTTTTTGCGCGCGCCGCGCGACATGCCGGTTATGGGCGAACCGGGTATTGCCCGCGCGCGCCGCCTGCCGCCTTGAGATGGGCAGATCTGGTTTTTGCGCGCGCTGCGCGCGCGCCGCGCGACATCCCGGTTATGGGCGAACCGGGTATTGCCCGCGCGCGCCGCCTGCCGCCTTGAGATGGGCAGATCCGGTTTTTGCGCGCGCCGCGCGCGCGCCGCGCGACATCCCAGTTATGGGCGAACCGGGTATTGCCCGCGCGCGCCGCCTGCCGCCTTGAGATGGGCAGATCTGGTTTTTGCGCGCGCCGCGCGCGCGCCACGCGACATCCCGGTTATGGGCGAACCGGGTATTGCCCGCGCGCGCCGCCTGCCGCCTTGAGATGGGCAGCTCCGGTTTTTGCGCGCGCCGCGCGCGCGCCGCGCGACATCCCGGTTATGGGCGAACCGGGTATTGCCCGCGCGCGCCGCCTGCCGCCTTGAGATGGGCAGATCTGGTTTTTGCGCGCGCCGCGCGCGCGCCGCGCGACATCCCAGTTATGGGCGAACCGGGTATTGCCCGCGCGCGCCGCCTGCCGCCTTAAGATGGGCAGATCCGGTTCTTGCGCGCGCCGCGCGCGCGCGCCGCGCGACATCCCGGTTATGGGCGAACCGGGTATTGCCCGCGCGCGCCGCCTGCCGCCTTGAGATGGGCAGATCCGGTTTTTGCGCGCGCCGCGCGACATCCCGGTTATGGGCGAACCGGGTATTGCCCGCGCGCGCCGCCTGCCGCCTTGAGATGGGCAGATCTGGTTTTTGCGCGCGCCGCGCGACATCCCAGTTATGGGCGAACCGGGTATTGCCCGCGCGCGCCGCCTGCCGCCTTGAGATGGGCGGATCCGGTTTTTGCGCGCGCGCGGGCGCCGCGCGGCATCCCGGTTACGGGCGAACCGGGTATTGCCCGCGCGCGCCCCCTGGCGCCTTGAGATGGGCAGATCCGGTTTTTGCGCGCGTCGCGCGACATCCCGGTTATGGGCGAACCGGGTATTGCCCGCGCGCGCCGCCTGCCGCCTTGAGATGGGCAGATCCGGTTTTCGCGCGCGCCGCGCGCGCGCCGCGCGACATCCCGGTTATGGGCGAACCGGGTATTGCCCGCGCGCGCCGCCTGCCGCCTTGAGATCGGCGGATCCGGTTTTTGCGCGCGCGCGGGCGCCGCGCGACATCCCGGTTATGGGCGAACCGGGTATTGCCCGCGCGCGCCGGCTGCCGCCTTGAGATGGGCAGATCCGGTTTTCGCGCGCGCCGCGCGCGCGCCGCGCGACATCCCGGTTATGGGCGAACCGGGTATTGCCCGCGCGCGCCGCCTGCCGCCTTGAGATGGGCAGATCTGGTTTTTGCCCGCGCCACGCGCGCGCCGCGCGACATCCCAGTTATGGGCGAACCGGGTATTGCCCGCGCGCGCCGCCTGCCGCCTTGAGATGGGCGGATCCGGTTTTTGCGCGCGCGCGGGCGCCGCGCGACATCCCGGTTATGGGCGAACCGGGTATTGCCCGCGCGCGCCGCCTGCCGCCTTGAGATGGGCAGATCCGGTTTTCGCGCGCGCCGCGCGCGCGCCGCGCGACATCCCGGTTATGGGCGAACCGGGTATTGCCCGCGCGCGCCGCCTGCCGCCTTGAGATGGGCAGATCTGGTTTTTGCGCGCGCCGCGCGCGCGCCACGCGACATCCCGGTTATGAGCGAACCGGGTATTGCCCGGGCGCGGCGCCTGCCGCCTTGAGATGGGCAGATCTGGTTTTTGCGCGCGCCGCGCGCGCGCCACGCGACATCCCGGTTATGGGCGAACCGGGTATTGCCCGCGCGCGCCGCCTGCCGCCTTGAGATGGGCAGATCCGGTTTTTGCCCGCGCCACGCGCGCGCCGCGCGACATCCCAGTTATGGGCGAACCGGGTATTGCCCGCGCGCGCCGCCTGCCGCCTTGAGATGGGCGGATCCGGTTTTTGCGCGCGCGCGGGCGCCGCGCGACATCCCGGTTACGGGCGAACCGGGTATTGCCCGCGCGCGCCCCCTGGCGCCTTGAGATGGGCAGATCCGGTTTTTGCGCGCGCCGCGCGACATGCCGGTTATGGGCGAACCGGGTATTGCCCGCGCGCGCCGCCTGCCGCCTTGAGATGGGCAGATCTGGTTTTTGCGCGCGCTGCGCGCGCGCCGCGCGACATCCCGGTTATGGGCGAACCGGGTATTGCCCGCGCGCGCCGCCTGCCGCCTTGAGATGGGCAGATCCGGTTTTTGCGCGCGCCGCGCGCGCGCCGCGCGACATCCCAGTTATGGGCGAACCGGGTATTGCCCGCGCGCGCCGCCTGCCGCCTTGAGATGGGCAGATCTGGTTTTTGCGCGCGCCGCGCGCGCGCCACGCGACATCCCGGTTATGGGCGAACCGGGTATTGCCCGCGCGCGCCGCCTGCCGCCTTGAGATGGGCAGATCCGGTTTTTGCGCGCGCCGCGCGCGCGCCGCGCGACATCCCGGTTATGGGCGAACCGGGTATTGCCCGCGCGCGCCGCCTGCCGCCTTGAGATGGGCAGATCTGGTTTTTGCGCGCGCCGCGCGCGCGCCGCGCGACATCCCAGTTATGGGCGAACCGGGTATTGCCCGCGCGCGCCGCCTGCCGCCTTAAGATGGGCAGATCCGGTTCTTGCGCGCGCCGCGCGCGCGCGCCGCGCGACATCCCGGTTATGGGCGAACCGGGTATTGCCCGCGCGCGCCGCCTGCCGCCTTGAGATGGGCAGATCCGGTTTTTCGCGCGCGCCGCGCGACATCCCGGTTATGGGCGAACCGGGTATTGCCCGCGCGCGCCGCCTGCCGCCTTGAGATGGGCAGATCTGGTTTTTGCGCGCGCCGCGCGACATCCCAGTTATGGGCGAACCGGGTATTGCCCGCGCGCGCCGCCTGCCGCCTTGAGATGGGCGGATCCGGTTTTTGCGCGCGCGCGGGCGCCGCGCGACATCCCGGTTACGGGCGAACCGGGTATTGCCCGCGCGCGCCCCCTGGCGCCTTGAGATGGGCAGATCCGGTTTTTGCGCGCGTCGCGCGACATCCCGGTTATGGGCGAACCGGGTATTGCCCGCGCGCGCCGCCTGCCGCCTTGAGATGGGCAGATCCGGTTTTCGCGCGCGCCGCGCGCGCGCCGCGCGACATCCCGGTTATGGGCGAACCGGGTATTGCCCGCGCGCGCCGCCTGCCGCCTTGAGATGGGCGGATCCGGTTTTTGCGCGCGCGCGGGCGCCGCGCGACATCCCGGTTATGGGCGAACCGGGTATTGCCCGCGCGCGCCGCCTGCCGCCTTGAGATGGGCAGATCCGGTTTTCGCGCGCGCCGCGCGCGCGCCGCGCGACATCCCGGTTATGGGCGAACCGGGTATTGCCCGCGCGCGCCGCCTGCCGCCTTGAGATGGGCAGATCTGGTTTTTGCCCGCGCCACGCGCGCGCCGCGCGACATCCCAGCTATGGGCGAACCGGGTATTGCCCGCGCGCGCCGCCTGCCGCCTTGAGATGGGCGGATCCGGTTTTTGCGCGCGCGCGGGCGCCGCGCGACATCCCGGTTACGGGCGAACCGGGTATTGCCCGCGCGCGCCCCCTGGCGCCTTGAGATGGGCAGATCCGGTTTTTACGCGCGCCGCGCGACATCCCGGTTATGGGCGAACCGGGTATTGCCCGCGCGCGCCGCCTGCCGCCTTGAGATGGGCAGATCTGGTTTTTGCGCGCGCTGCGCGCGAGCCGCGCGACATCCCGGTTATGGGCGAACCGGGTATTGCCCGCGCGCGCCGCCTGCCGCCTTGAGATGGGCAGATCCGGTTTTTGCGCGCGCCGCGCGCGCGCCGCGCGACATCCCAGTTATGGGCGAACCGGGTATTGCCCGCGCGCGCCGCCTGCCGCCTTGAGATGGGCAGATCTGGTTTTTGCGCGCGCCGCGCGCGCGCCACGCGACATCCCGGTTATGGGCGAACCGGGTATTGCCCGCGCGCGCCGCCTGCCGCCTTGAGATGGGCAGATCCGGTTTTTGCGCGCGCCGCGCGCGCGCCGCGCGTCATCCCGGTTATGGGCGAACCGGGTATTGCCCGCGCGCGCCGCCTGCCGCCTTGAGATGGGCAGATCTGGTTTTTGCGCGCGCCGCGCGCGCGCTGCGCGACATCCCAGTTATGGGCGAACCGGGTATTGCCCCCGCGCGCCGCCTGTCGCCTTAAGATGGGCAGATCCGGTTTTTGCGCGCGCCGCGCGCGCGCCGCGCGACATCCCGGTTATGGGCGAACCGGGTATTGCCCGCGCGCGCCGCCTGCCGCCTTGAGATGGGCAGATCCGGTTTTTGCGCGCGCCGCGCGACATCCCGGTTATGGGCGAGCCGGGTATTGCCCGCACGCGCCGCCTGCCGCCTTGAGATGGGCAGATCTGGTTTTTGCGCGCGCCGCGCGACATCCCAGTTATGGGCGAACCGGGTATTGCCCGCGCGCGCCGCCTGCCGCCTTGAGATGGGCGGATCCGGTTTTTGCGCGCGCGCGGGCGCCGCGCGACATCCCGGTTACGGGCGAACCGGGTATTGCCCGCGCGCGCCCCCTGGCGCCTTGAGATGGGCAGATCCGGTTTTTGCGCGCGCCGCGCGACATCCCGGTTATGGGCGAACCGGGTATTGCCCGCGCGCGCCGCCTGCCGCCCTGAGATGGGCAGATCCGGTTTTCGCGCGCGCCGCGCGCGCGCCGCGCGACATCCCGGTTATGGGCGAACCGGGTATTGCCCGCGCGCGCCGCCTGCCGCCTTGAGATGGGCAGATCTGGTTTTTGCGCGCGCCGCGCGCGCGCCACGCGACATCCCGGTTATGAGCGAACCGGGTATTGCCCGCGCGCGCCGCCCGCAGCCTTGAGATGGGCAGATCTGGTTTTTGCGCGCGCCGCGCGCGCGCCACGCGACATCCCGGTTATGGGCGAACCGGGTATTGCCCGCGCGCGCCGCCTGCCGCCTTGAGATGGGCAGATCCGGTTTTTGCGCGCGCCGCGTGCGCGCCGCGCGACATCCCGGTTATGGGCGAACCGGGTATTGCCCGCGCGCGCCGCCTGCCGCCTTGAGATGGGCAGATCTGGTTTTTGCGCGCGCCGCGCGCGCGCCGCGCGACATCCCAGTTATGGGCGAACCGGGTATTGCCCGCGCGCGCCGCCTGCCGCCTTAAGATGGGCAGATCCGGTTTTTGCGCGCGCCGCGCGCGCGCGCGCGACATCCCGGTTATGGGCGAACCGGGTATTGCCCGCGCGCGCCGCCTGCCGCCTTGAGATGGGCAGAGCCGGTTTTTGCGCGCGCCGCGCGCGCGCCGCGCGACATCCCGGTTATGGGCCAACCGGGTATTGCCCGCGCGCGCCGCCTGCCGCCTTGAGATGGGCAGATCTGGTTTTTGC
>CAXIWF010000927.1:0-32986 GCA_964036045.1 Eutreptiella sp. 'Long Island Sound 2002'
CGAGAGGGACAGCCGGTGTGGGAGTTTCCGATGCCCCCTGTCAAAACTGGAGAATCTCCTCGACTTGTCAAGATTGTGGCTAGACGTCGAGTGGGATCTAAAAAGCGCCGCACATTCCTGTACCGTTGTGAATGGGATGACGACACATGGTCTTGGGAGTCGAGCAAGGCTCTAGAGGAGGATCCTGTGTACCTTGAGTTCCTTCGACTCCACCCTGAGTAACTGAGTAACACCCTTACTCTTCTCTGCAGCGTGGTTTTTCTAAAAACTCATGCGAGGTTCCGGGTCGAACACCGGAGCCTCCGCCTATGGTACTACATCCCGGACGCCCCGAGCTTCCTCTCGACCTCCGCCTTCTCGAGCGACATCGTCGAACGTCATCGATGTTGACGCGATCGAACCCCCAGCGAGGACGACTTCAACTGGCCGCTGCTTGTCGGTAGCATCAGCGCGAACTCGTCCGAATCTACCTCTCGATCCATTCGAACCGCCGCACTACTGAAGCGGTACCCAGAACCCAAGGGCTAGGTTAGGGCATACAACCGGTCTCCGGTCCACTAACCCCATGTACGGAAGGGAAGACCGGTCTCCGGTCCACTAACCCCATGTACGGAAGGCGCCCGTTGACGCCCGGTGCGGGCCCGGCGGGAGCGTGTTCCGTGCCGTGAAGCCCCGCATCGGCAACCGATGCACCGCCAGCGGAGATCTATATATCAGAATATCAGGAACCAACAGGGTTTTATTTTCATACTGTTTCCGTCAATTTTTACGCTTCCGTTCTGATATTCACTGTTTGGGCAGCTGGCGGTTGGATCGCGACTTTACCGTAACCGCCAGTTTAACTGTTAATAATGGAAATTCTAGCGCTATCCGTGACGAAGGCTCTAAAGTCTTCAGCAACTGCATTGATGCATCCGCAATTTTCACATTCTACACTCGCAACCTTAATCCGAATTTTTCAGGATGTCGAAATCGGATTTTCGACTTCGACATCCCCGCACTTGATTTGACCTCCTTCGAGTGGACCTACGTGCTTCCCTATGCACGAATCAACTTTCCTTTTGTCTTGCCCTCCATTTGTCTTAGAGATATGGGCAAAACAAAGTTGATTCGTGAGGCCACTTGTGAGGGTCATATCTCGTGCCGCATGCGAGGAATGACAATTAGGAAACGTGGGATGTATTCACAATACTCCCGACGTAATTTAGGAAGCATTATATGCCTTGCGTCTCCACACGTGCGCGCTAGTGTAATGGATCATGGTCAAGAGGGTAGAGTTTGTGTTATAACTCTTTGGCCATGATATTGCGTGCGTTAAGATAACTTTCGAGTGTAGCGCGCAAGTGTTGGTGTTGCATAGGAACTCTCCTTGAGTTCCTATGAGCAATTGACACAAAGTTATGCCCTTGGAGGGGCATGACATATCGTGGGGGGAGCTACCTTTTTGGGCAATATGGAGTATGTGCCTTGTGTTTTGTTGCGTGCCCATTTGGCGAGTCCATCGCTCCAAGCCAAACCCGCCAATGGACCTCATATTGTGCAAGCCCCTTCTCCATACTCCCTACGATCAATTGCATGCCTAACCTTCGTGAAGGGAAGCTTGTGTGGCGATCCCGAAGCGATGCGTTGGGAGCAAGGTGTGTGTTTTGCAATTTTCCATAATTTCATGTGCCCACTTGGGAAGTAGCGCTCGTGACCTTTCAAAGCGCCCCAAGTGGAGCACATATGTGGAATCAAAGGTCATTGGTGTCAAGTCATTATGTTTAGAAGGATTAGTTGATTGCACGATCCAAGCCGAAGATATTATAATATAATTGTGCACCTTTCAAAGCACTTTTGTGTATCTTTGTGCCAATTTTGCCGTTTTTGGCCCGTCATGATGTCAAGTGGCGACCGTGTATTTCAACGTTGCGCTCAATTGACATCATGACCCAAGTATGATATGAGGGTACATACTTCGGTGCCCAACATATCTTGGACCCGGCGAAAAACTCCTCTTGGGCTTGGCACACCGTGGCCACCATGTTGGCAATTTGGGACTATCCCAAATCATGGGCTCACTTGGCGACCCCGCCATTCCCAAAACCGGAGGTGTTGGGCGACGCCCAAAAGATATGTTGGACACATATGACTTGATACCAATCCTATGGCACACTCCGGACCAAGTCGGGCATGTGCCTCATTTGCCCTAACCATGAGTGTGCGCATTTTTGACCACTTTGAGCAATTTTCCACTTTTGCTGCCCGCCGTGCACTATGTTGAGCCCACCCGTGCACGCCGGACGCATGGACCAATGGACCATATATGACATGCGTGTTATGTATATTGGTCCCCATGGTTCACACACCACGTGGGCGAAGCGGAGCAACCTTCGTCAAGGCGCTAGCCCAAAGTGAGTGTGGGCAATTTTGCCATTTTGGCATTTGTGGACCCAATTGGGATCGTCACCACACCGAGTGGCATGGAGATCTTTGAGAGCCAAGGGCATGGGAGTCTTTGTTGGACTCCCAGTGGATCGCATATGGAATGGCGGATCCGATCTCCAAGCCGGCGTGGAGATATACTATTGGGAGCACCCCTGATTTTGGCTCATTTTGAGCAGCCAAAATGACCCCATTTTGGGACCTCAATTTCACCCCTCAGTGTGGTCAATTGGCGGCCCCATTTCTCTCTGCCCACAGGGAGCCCGGACCTAATTCCAAGTTGTACACTCAGATATGAGTCCTAGGTCCTGCCTCCTAACCTGTGAGCCATTGGCCTTGCCCTGGCCGGGCGAGCCGCGCGTGGGAATGACGCCGAATTTGGTGATTTTGGCATCATGACCCCACTCGACGAACACGTGGTGCCCTGATGCCGGGACCTCAGAGGGAGCCAAAATGGGTGAGGGCTCCAGAGAGTTCGTGCTCGAAGGGCATAGGGTCAGTTGCCTCGTCCCTACCTCTGGCGGGTCCAGACGAGAGGTCAATTTTGGAGATTTTTGAGCTAATATCAGTTTGGGCTGAAACAGCCCATTTTCAGCTACCAACTCCTGAGGGATAATGGCGGGGCCATATCTCTCGCTCAGAGTGGAGTTCGGACCTCCCTTTAAGGGAGCATTGGGAGCCACTGTCGGTTGGCCTTGGAGCCTCTTGGTTTCCAGGAACTCGCCTGTGGCTGGGCGATACACCCCCCCTATTGGCAGGGTTTCAGGGTCCGGACTGAGCAGGGCATGGGTTGTGTTTGAGCCCCCGCCCCCACCAGCCACTGAGAGGGTCGGACCTGGGATTGGGATATGAGTTAGGACTGAGTGTCTATTGTCCTGTGATGCCCTTACCCCAGTCCAGTCTTAACCCCATGTGTACATATCCTGATGTGTTGCTGTACATACTTTCGTTTCCTTGTTGCAGAGTGGCAAGGATCCTGAAACGCTTTGTCACATGACATGAGCGCATTGATGCCCCTGTGAGCGTAGTGCTTTGCCTGCCTGCTCACTTGCGCGTGTCCACCGCAGCGTCCCGTGGCCGGCCCCCCACGGGAACACGTCAAAAGTGTTTCACCGCCGCGGGGTTACCCAGCCCTCGCGTGCCACTCGGGGCCAGCAACCCCGAGCAGCGCGGCGCAGCAGCTCGCAGCTTGCAGCGCAGCGCAGCACCTCGCAGCGCAGCGCAGCGGCTCGCAGCGCCGCCCAGCGACAGCGCCGAGTTCGTCACGGAGCCCGCAGCGCCGTCCAGAGCATCGCCCTGACCGCGCCGCGACTGTGAAGGAGGTTCACAGACCAGACCCATCGGCCGACCAGCAAGGCCGCGTCAACCACCTCCACAACCACCGGCTGACCAGCACCAGCCGCACTTCCAATCCAGTGCTGCAGCACCCGCCTCAACAACCACCACCAGTTCGTTGAGTGGAACGAGTGCACACCAAGGACCTCAAGACCAAGTCCGCCCCCCGCTGCCATGGTAAACTGGCAAGAAGCGGGCAGGACGTGGCCGCGGCCCCACCCCCATGCAGCGCACCTACTGCGTGGGTTGGTATGGGACCAGCACTACCGCCACAGCCACCCCCAGTGCGAAGGCGGCATGCCCAGGAGCTTCCAGCTCCGCACGGACATCGCCCCCGACCGCCTGCAGGCCGTGGAGGACTGGCTGCGGGCGGAAGGGTTCGCCTTCCGCTTCCAGCAGAGGCGCTGGAGGACCTGGACCCGGCCGGACAGGCCCGGCGAAGGGCTGCGACCCGACGGGATTGAGGAGGACGAGGACCCCAACGCCTACCCGTCGGGCGCCTCGATCAATGTCTCCATGTGGGACATGATCGAAAAGAACTTCCCGGAACAGGGGAGCGAGCGCAGGCTGCAGGGCAGCAGCAGCGCGTCTCCGGGGAAGGAGAAGCGGTCCGCCGGGGACAGAAAGAGGGACCGGAAGTGGCGGGAGTACCAGGACTCCCTGGCCGCCGAAGCCGCCCAAGGCGCCAAGGGCGGAACCCCAGCCCCCAGTCCCCAACGGGCCAATGGTGGTCATCACCCCGGCCACGCCACCCTCGGCGACTTCATCCAAGTCGCCAAGCAGACCAAGGCCAAGCCCCGTCCGCTGCTCCTGAGGCCCCAGCAGGCCCCAGCAGGCCCCAGCAGCGACGTGGAGTCGGCCCACCGCGGGAGGATGCCGGCCGACCAGGCCAGCTCCAGCAGCAGCGTCGCTCCCGACAGAGACGTGGCGCGCGCCTGTGAGCGCGCCTGTGGGGTGCCCTGCAACCTTCGGGTTGCCCGGCAACGGGCCAGGCAGCACAGCGCTGCCGTGGAAGGCGACGTCGGCATCGCCCAGGAGGAGGCTGCGGAGTGGGCGCATGGCATGGCCATCCACGCCCAGACCGTGGCGGCCATTGCGGCCGGACTCACGGCCGTAGCCGCCCATGGGGCAGCGACTGCCCAGGTCAACGGTGAGTTGGCGGCAGCCGACGAGGAAGCCCGCCTGACGCAGGAGGCCATTGCCTGCAAGGAGGCCGAGGTGAGGGCGCTGGAAGAGGCGCTTGCCCAAGAGAGGGCAAAGAAGGAGGCGGAGGAAAGTGCCCACGCCGAAGCGACGGCCAAGGCCCAGGCGGACACCGCCAAGAAGGACGCCATCGAGGCCGCGCGACGGAAGGTCGCTGAGGAGAAGGCCAAGACGGAGGCGGAGCTGGCGGCGTTGGAAGCGCAGAAGGCGCGGCTGCAGCAGGCCCGGGAAGCCGAGGCGGCTCGTGCTCGGGAGGAAGCCGAAGTGCGGGCTGCCGCAGCCACCGCCGCCGCAATGGAGGAGGCAGAGGCCAAACTCCGCCGCGAGACTCCCCCAGGAGGATCACGAGTGGAGACCCTTCGAAAGCTTTTCGAAGGGGACACCTCCTCCAAGATCACGCTGGATGAGGCCGACACGGGCAGCAGTGGGAGCAGTGGCCCCACCGCCCACCGACGGAGGAAGGGTAAGGGGAAGACTCCCGAGAGGCCACGGAGGCCAGCGGGCGGACACCCCCACGACAGTGACCCCTTCTTCACCGCCAGCGACGGTCCAGCGACAGGGGATGAACGAGGCCGCTGACATCGTCAAGTGGTGGCTTGGACGGGCGGAGGAGGCGGAGACGTCCCTATGGAGCCGGAAGGTGAGGATGAGGATCTCCCTCCTCCCTACCGGAGCTCGGAGTCTTCCGAGACCGAGACGCCCAGGTGGGGCGACATGGACGAGGATGACGACATGGACTTCTGCATCACGAGGAAGCGCCCATCCTCGGACCCACCGAGGCGACCCGGCGGAGACCCACCGGGACCCCCTGGCGGAGGACCATCAGGACCCCCTGGAGGACGCCCACCAAGTGGACCCCCTGGGGGCGGACCACCGGGCGGGGGAGGACCCCCTGGACCGGGCGGACCCGGCGGAGGCCCTCCTGGAGGACCCCCTGGGTACCTGTAAAGGGGAGCTCAGGACAGGACAGGACAAGGTTGATTTCTTCTGTGGACCTCTGCAGTTGGCAGGGTCAGGATTACAGCGATTATGTCTAAATTTTGTTTGTTGTGCATGACATAGCCCCATATAAGTTATGTGCTGTGGTGCGTCGCAGATGCCGCTTTTTGGGCACTGCAGGGCACGCGTGCGCACTGATTTGTGCATTGTTTTCTTTCTGAGAAGCACTGATTTTTATTATAAAAAGATCTGATTTTGTAAGATTCAGCGTGTGTTAATGTATGTAATGCATTGCTGAATGTCTATTGTTTGTATAGTGTGCAATGGGATCGTTTGATCTCAGTATGGACACACTGACGGATCTGTGAATACAGTGAAAGAGTTCAAGATTTCAATCAGTCTTGGGTTTGTATTGTATTCGTTCGTTGCCGTGTCCGCTTGGGTTTTCAGTGACGGGATTTTGAAAAGGAAAGCACACGAGTTCAAAATTGGAGGATTTTGAAAAGTAGATCAAACGACCCAAAAGATCGTCACGACCGCCAAACCCAAGGTTACTGCAGATCACACCCCATGGCTATCAAGGCGCCGTCAAGACCAGCCCCTTCGCCGCCGCCACTGCCGTCTCTTTCGTTGCAAGAGTTCGAAAAAGAGGAACTTCGGTTGAGAAATGAGCTCAGGTACACTGCCGACTTCTTCCGTGCACGACTCTTTGCAAACTGGGGACATAAATTTCAAAAACTCTTCCGTCAACTGTTTTCCAACCAGCCCCCTTGCGAAGTGAAGGAATTCAAGGATGACGACGCGCAGTCCACTGAGGAAGTGCGCAGGTCCACGATCGAGATACAAAGAATGCTGAGTGACTTCGGAAAAAGGGTATGTGCCTTCGAGCAAGAACTGAGCCGTCATCAGTCACAAGCAAGCGGCATGGAACAAATGGGGCATAGAAGACAGCGCAAGTTTGAGAACGCAAGTCTCTCCCATTGTTTTGTAGCTTCCGAAAAAGTGAAGTGGGCGCCAAGGCAGAACGAAGTCAAGGTGGAGAATGCAACGAGAACCGAAGTCTCAGAGAAACAAGCTTTGCGAGGCCAAAGGGAGGAGTTGCAACGTGGGAGTTCCAAGAACGCGTGGAGTCGAAGTCATCAAGAACGAGACCAAGCAAATGAACGTAACCTACAAGGAACCGCGAATCAAACAAGCAGGTACCCGAACACGGAAAGTGCGAGTAAACGGTGGCGCGGCCAAAGAGCAGGACGTGCTGTGCAGCGGCGCCATGCAGCCGTCAAGCTGCTCGAGCTTTTTGAGACAATGGTGGGACCTAAAAAGTGGACTTGGCTGTATCAGGGCAAGAGATCCAGTTCACAAGTGGCAGCGTGCCCACCACGCGAGACGTGGGGCCAAGCTGTACAACCACGAAGATGCGAGGACACGAATAATCCTTTCTCGTAAGGAGTTGGCGTTGACAGCGCTCAACTTTGACAGCTTTTGGCGCTGCGAGCGCCTTCTTATGCTTTGTGTGAACAACTGTGCTTTGCACAGTGTACAGCCTTTTGGGCTGCATATATGCAGGGATCTGATTTAGATTCGCTGGCATGTACATTTTCAGTATGTCAACGAGGTCTTTTTTGACCTCTTCGTGGGCGCCAAGCGCCTTGTTTGCTGGCACTGACATGTGCCTTTGCTTTCTTTTGCGTTGTAGATGCTATTTTGAATCTGCAATGAGCAGTGGTGGGGTACACCCTGCTTGACACTTTGAGTGAACTCTGGTTTACTCAGTTTTTTCATTTTTGTTTTGCTGTGCACCTGCCTGCTTGTGAGCAGTGTGTCTTTTTTTGTTTTTCAACTGCTTCTGTCTTGGAGAAAAAGCAGAGTGGTTTTCTTTTTGGTTTTTCTGCTTTTGTTGGGAAAAAGCAGGGGTTTTGTTTCAGTATTTTTATACTATGTTTTTCCCGTGCCATGAGCACTTCAGGCTGTGTGCCATGAGCACTTATCAGGTTTTACACCCTTTGGAGAGTTTGACTAGGTATAGGTTGAAGCACCACCTCACCACTCCCTTAGGGCACTGTTTTGTGACAGAAATCCCTTTCAGGAGGGTAAAACTATCTATGGTACCAGTGGTATTCCACTAGCATGATCTGCACATAGATAGTAGCTGTTTTTACCTGGAATGGGTAGAAATAGCCAGATCACAGACAATAATATCTGTATATTATTGTAGGTTAAAGCCTGCATGTTTTGCTATTTTTTTTGCTCGGGTCAGCAACTCATTTGGGGAGTGCTGAGCCTGGGGGGGGAGTGTAAACATGCAAGGCAGCCTTTTGGGTGCTTGCGTTTTACACCCACCCAGCTCTGTCTGAGCTTTTCCCACCCCTATGGTAAAACCCTTCGCACCCTTTTGTTTTGGGGTCTCAGCCACACATCAGGGTATGTGTGGGCTTGGGGGGGGAGTGTAAAGGGGAGCTCAGGACAGGACAGGACAAGGTTGATTTCTTCTGTGGACCTCTGCAGTTGGCAGGGTCAGGATTACAGCGATTATGTCTAAATTTTGTTTGTTGTGCATGACATAGCCCCATATAAGTTATGTGCTGTGGTGCGTCGCAGATGCCGCTTTTTGGGCACTGCAGGGCACGCGTGCGCACTGATTTGTGCATTGTTTTCTTTCTGAGAAGCACTGATTTTTATTATAAAAAGATCTGATTTTGTAGGATTCAGCGTGTGTTAATGTATGTAATGCATTGCTGAATGTCTATTGTTTGTATAGTGTGCAATGGGATCGTTTGATCTCAGTATGGACACACTGACGGATCTGTGAATACAGTGAAAGAGTTCAAGATTTCAATCAGTCTTGGGTTTGTATTGTATTCGTTCGTTGCCGTGTCCGCTTGGGTTTTCAGTGACGGGATTTTGAAAAGGAAAGCACACGAGTTCAAAATTGGAGGATTTTGAAAAGTATTTCAAGACCTCAGAGTCTTGTTTCGGCCAGTACTCAGAATTTTCAAACCTCTCATTTTGAATCTCCTGCAGTCCCATTTTGAAAACCTTGAAACGACGCCCTTCTTGTAATTGCCGCACGCAATAAATCAAATGAGTTGATCAATCTTGACTTGGTGATACGGAGTGATTCAACAGATAAGCCGTTTCATGGCCTAAACAATAATGGACGCTCAGCACAATACATACACTGTAAACATGCTAAAATCCTACAAAATCTGATCTTTTTATAATAAAAATCAGTGCTTCTCAGAAAGAAAACAATGCACAAATCACTGCGCACGCGTGCCCTGCAGTGCCCAAATAGCGGCATCTGCGACGCACCACAGCAAATAACTTATATGGGGCTATGTCATGCACAACAAACAAAAATTAGACATAATTGCTGTAATCCTGACCCTGCTAAATGCAGAGGTCCACAGAAGAAACCAACCTTGTTCTGTCCTGTCCTGAGCTTCCCTTTACACTCCCCCCCCAAGCCCACAAATACCCTGATGTGTGGCTGAGACCCCAAAACAAAAGGGTGCGAAGGGTTTTACCATAGGGCTGGGAAAAGCTCAGACAGAGCTGGGTGGGTGTAAAACGCAAGCACCCAAAAGGCTGCCTTGCATGTTTACACTCCCCCCCCAGGCTCAGCACTCCCCAAATGAGTTGCTGACCCGAGAAAAAAAAATAGCAAAACATGCAGGCTTTAACCTACAATACAGTACAATACAGATATTACTGTCTGTGATCTGGCTATTTCTATCCATTCCAGGTAAAAACAGCTACTATTTATGTGCAGATCATGCTAGTGGAATACCACTGATACCATAGATAGCTTTACCCTCCTGAAAGGGATTTCTGTCACAAAACAGTGCCCTAGGGGCGTGGTGAAGTGGTGTTTCAACCTATACCCACTCAAACTCCTCAAAGGGTGTAAAAACCTGATAAGTGCTCATGGCACACAACCTGAGGTGCTCATGGCACAGATAAAATTTAGTATAAAAATACTGAAAGAAAACCCCTGCTTTTTCCAACAAAAGCAGAAAAACAAACGGGAAAACCACTCTGCTTTTTCTCCAAGACAGAAGCAGCTGAAAAAGAAAAAAAGACACACTGCTCACAAGCAGGCAGGTGCAAAGCAAAACAGAATTGCAAAACTGAGTAAACCAGAGTTCACTCAAAGTGTAAAGCAGGGTGTATCCCACCACTGCTCATTGCAGATCCAAAATAGTATCTACAACATGTCAGTGCCAGCAAACAAGGCGCTTGGCGCCCAAAAAGAGGCCAAAAAAGACCTCGTTGACAAAGTCAACTTTTGGATGCATTGTAATTTACATCACATTCTGCCATCTGTGGCAGATATATACCACACGGCGCTCACAGCGCCAAAAGCTGACAAAGAAAGCGCTGCAAGCGCTCGCAAATTGAACAACGCTCACGGTTGCACTCCCATATTATCCACTGCACTATCTTGATGTGGTGGTAACTCTTGGGGCCCTTCTTGATGAGGTATCAATTGATCTTGTGGTGTTTGTGGAAAATTTCCACCATATTGAACCAATGGCCCCTGATGTGAAGAGCTGGCTTGTTGTTGCTCCTCTTGTAGTTGAATCATGGCCAAAGCATGCTTGTTGATGTCGAAATTGAGTTGGTGATGGTCTCCGTTTGTTTGTCTACATTGCTTGCGCATTCCACAAGTCTGTCGTATGATTGCTTCAACGAAGTATGAAACCCCATGAGGTCTTGGTGAAGTTTCCGAACTTGTTGATCATTTTGTTGATGGTTATGATCCACTATTTTCCGGAGGCCTCTCCCTTCGTTGAGCACACCAAAGGCATTGCGGTTCAGCCAGCGCGCCAACGGCAAAAGCAGCGCGCTTTAAAGAGCACTGCTCAGTCCAAGAAGGGATTCCCTTGGTTCTCCTTGGAGTTCACCACAGACTGCCCCAACATGTCTCGCGTAGGGCACTCGATCTTCTTCTCGCTTGTACCTCGGCATGCGCGACCTTGGATTGAGTTTAATACCTCAAAGAACTTGGCTATAGCGCGGCGACGCTGCACAGCTCGTCCTGCTCGCTGTCCCCTTTGTTTGGGCCTCGCGACGTTCGACGACTCATTTGTGGAGCTCCTTCGCTGCTGAACTCCACCAGGATCTCCCGAGGTTACTGTCCACGCGTCAAAATCATCCAAACTCGCTTGTAACTCGTCCGTTCGGCACTCAGTCACTTGGGATTCGTTCTGCCGGCGCTTCGTCACACTTGAAACGGGCCTTGGTTCTTGCTTCTTGACGAACTTGTTCCATTTGTTCGTTCTGACGGACACAGAGGGCGAACAGTTACCCAACAGTTCCACAACTCGTCGGAGGTCACTTAAGGATCGCTTCAAGGAATTTTCCAACGAGGTCTCCAAATTCGCCAACACACCTGAGTACTCAGACGCTTTGTTCTTGTTCGGCGGCGCATTCGACTTTGCGGTGTTCTTCTTTGGCGTTGCCTTGCTGGAATCCGCCAGCTCCTTCAATGAGCGCTTCCCTGGCTATTTCAGTTCGTTCGGCGGCGTACTTGTCTGCCCCGAATTCAACGAAGGCTGGAACAACCGGCAATAGAGCTTTTGAAAAACGTGGCCAAAGTTCGCGTACCTCTTCGCGCAGATGACTTGTTGCTCATACCTGAGACTTTGCCTTATTCGTTCTTCCTGTGCGACGAGTCGTTGCACTGCTGTGATGGCGGCGGCTTCAGCACATCGTGGCACTTCTGTTACTCCACTTGAAAGGCGCTGCGGCGGCCGTGTTGTCCTGGGCGGGGCTGGCGCTGGTCTGGACGGCGCCTTGATGGTGTCTTGATTGACGGCTCGGCCGGGCCGTAGACTCCTGTGATTGCACTCCTCACTCTTATTGATCTCATCTGCAGCTACAGGCAAAGGCAAAGAAACGTCGTGTTTATCTGTTGAATATTTCAAGACCTCAGAGTCTTGTTTCGGCCAGTACTCAGAATTTTCAAACCTCTGATTTTGAATCTCCTGCAGTCCCATTTTGAAAACCTTGAAACGACGCCCTTCTTGTAATTGCCGCACGCAATAAATCAAATGAGTTGATCAATCTTGACTTGGTGATACGGAGTGATTCAACAGATAAGCCGTTTCATGGCCTAAACAATAATGGACGCTCAGCACAATACATACACTGTAAACATGCTAAAATCCTACAAAATCTGATCTTTTTATAATAAAAATCAGTGCTTCTCAGAAAGGAAACAATGCACAAATCAGTGCGCACGCGTGCCCTGCAGTGCCCAAATAGCGGCATCTGCGACGCACCACAGCAAATAACTTATATGGGGCTATGTCATGCACAACAAACAAAAATTAGACATAATTGCTGTAATCCTGACCCTGCCAAATGCAGAGGTCCACAGAAGAAACCAACCTTGTTCTGTCCTGTCCTGAGCTTCCCTTTACAGTACC
This sequence comes from Eutreptiella sp. 'Long Island Sound 2002', assembly GCA_964036045.1. Taxonomy (NCBI): domain Eukaryota; phylum Euglenozoa; class Euglenophyceae; order Eutreptiales; family Eutreptiaceae; genus Eutreptiella; species Eutreptiella sp. 'Long Island Sound 2002'. Next base: position 12,336 of record CAXIWF010000927.1, read on the forward strand.
CCGACGACCCACCAGGGAACGGCGACCCGGATACCACCTGGCGGTGGATTGTCTACCTCCGCAGGAGGGTCCAGTTCCTCGAGCGCGAGGTAGACACGGGCAAGGGCGAGATGACCCGCATCTCTGAGGTCGCCGCGCGCGCGCAGAGAGAGCTGGACATCGCCAGGGCCGAGACCAGGCAGCTGAACACGGTCATCAGCGGCCTGCAGCAGAGGCTGGACGCGCTGGAGGCCCGTGGGAGCGTCGGCAGCGACCACCCACCCCTGGAGTCTGGCTCGTCGGACGACGGCTGGGGACCCGGACCAGGTCCAGGCAGACCCCACGCCCCCGGCGGAGCCCCCAGGAGTCGCCCCGGCGCCAGTGCCCCCTCTCTCACCGCCCCCTCTCACCACAGCGCGGGCCGCCGCAACGAGCGCATGCCGCCCGGCAGTGGCAGTGAGGATTGGCGTGATGAGTGGCTCAGCGCGGAGCACCGCAACCGCCGTGCTCCACCGCGGACACCGGTACGCCCCCGGCGCCCCGCACCAGCCCCGGAGCCAATCCCAATGGCTGGTGGACGTTATGGTGGACTCAGGGATGAGGTCCCCAGAGGAGACGTGGGGTGGGATGTCGGTGAAGGTGAGGACCTGGATCTGGACCTGGAGGAGTTCGACATCAGCCCGCCGCGTGGTGTACGACGGGAGGCCGCTGAACGCAGCCGCCGGCGCCGTGATGAGGATGCGTACATGGAAGGAGTACGGCGTGAACATCTAGGTTCAGCGTACATGGAGGAACGGCGGCGTAGCCACAGGGATTCCATGGATGAGATGGACGTGGCGGCCGTGGGAGTCCGTGGGCGAGGCCGATGGGAACCTCGGTCGACCTCGCGGCCGGCGTTCATGGTCTCTAAGGCCGCGGATGCCGCCGTTTGGGAAGACTTGAAGGACATCAAGCCCCCCATGTACGATGGCAACCCCCTCAACCTCGACCGCTTCTTGGAGAAGCTGGACGATTGGGGGCTGACCGTCACTGAGGACATGGATCCCGCGGATGCGGAGAGATATGTCTTCAGACGGTTCAGGTACCGCCTGCCGGAAGTGCTCGGAGAGCTATACTTCGTGGCGACCAAGGAGGGGAGAATCAAGACCCTCAAGGAAGCCAAGAAGTGGCTCAACGAGCAGGAGCGGGTGGACGCTCCGCAGGTGGCGGCCAAGCGCTGGAAGTCCATCAAGCTTGAGCATGATGGACGGGAGATCCGCCTACGAGATTGGCGAGACTTCCGAGAGAAATACACCCTCTTCCGCCGCAACGTGGAGGACTGGAACGAGGGTGACGAGCAGGGTCGCCTGCTCTCCATGCTGCCGGAAGCATGGATCAAGAGGGTCACCAGGGAGGAATCCAAGCGGGCCAAGTCCAACCACACGGTCAAGATGATGCTCCCCAAAGAGTATCATACGAACGTGGTGGCATGGACGAGGAAGAACGTGGCCCGGGATGTCAAACGGCACTCCCTGCGGAACGCTCTCCTCATCACCGTCTCGGGCGATCGCGAGAAGACCGCGATGTGGCGCCTTGACGAGTGTGAGTTGAGCGGCCAGACCATCCGTCTGCAGCCCATCCCGGCGCAGATGAGCTGCGACGAGATCCTGGAGTGGGTTGCCGGGAAGTACTCAAGGAGTACCGAAACCTCCACCACACCCGCGGGTTGAGGCCCGGCGACCGCGACGTCAACTACGTTGGCGAGGGACCTGGCGGGGAAGCTGCCATGGACCCAGCGGGAGCCGGCGGCGATGAGACTCTCGTCGACGATGACGACGACGATGAGCCCGCCGAAGTGGCCATTTGTGCCTTCGTGGCCAACAACCTGAGCGCGGGGAGCAAACCGGGAAACTGGAAGCCCCTGCAGCAGGGTTGGAGGAAGCAGGAGAAGAGGGACCCTCGCCGCATTGGCGACCCTCCGCTGTCCTTTGGGGAGTTCATACGAGCTCACCCTCAGGGCTGTTTCGTGTGTTATGGGAGGAAGCGAGGCTTCAACCATGACCACCGAACATGCCCCGTCCACAAGGCCGACACGGAGGCTTACAAGAAGGCGCACGGGTCGAAGAAGCGTGCGCCCGCGGGTATCCGGGAAGCCAAGGTGGAGGTGGACAGGGACGAGCTCTCCAAGCTGGTGTCGCAGGGGACCGAGTTGGCCAAGGAGATCCAGGAGATCAAGCGGAACTGGGTCCCCAGGTCGGACAACAAGAACAAGGAGAACAACCAGAACAACCAGAATTAGGACAAGGACAAGAAGCCTACTCGCAGCGAAAAGAAGGAAGAAGGGCGTCAACGAGGTTGATGCGGAGGAGAACACCCCTTCTTCCACAACCGACGCCCCCTAGCGGAGCCCCTGCAGCCAAGGGCCCCAGCTAGGGCGGTCGCAGGATGGTGACGTGGGAAGCGCCGAACCATCCCAGTCGGGAGTCGATAAGCACAAGGGGACTGCCGCGGGCGGAAGGCCCGGTCTGGCACCCAGTCGCGGAGGCGGGGTGAGGGCAAGTGAAGGCACGAACCCTTGCACCCGTCCGTCCTTCGCGACCAAGAATGTGTTTGTTGTACTTCAGGATCTATCCGAGAGTATCGGAGGATCACCCGGACCGCAGCTGGATGCTGCAGATGGGCAGCCTGAGCCCATTGTCCACGACCTGCACCAGTCGCTTGTTGAGCTTCTGGAACGGCCGGAGATCCTGAGTTTGCACGCCGTGCGCCGTGTCGGTCGCGAGCGGCAGTTGCATCTTAAGGTCCGTGCCTTATGCGGGGAAGTGGAAAAGGTTTTCGACGTGTTGGTCGACACGGGAGCTCAAGTCAGCTTGGTCAAGGCTGGCCTACTTCCGCCAGAGTGTCTGACCGACAGTCGGAAACCTGTCAGGCTGAAGGTGGCGAACGGCCAGTACATGGTGGGAGGCACCAAGGAAGCGGCCATCGGGCTGCAGTTCGTGAACCATCGTGAGCTGAGCCGCCCAGACCTCAGCAAGGAAATCCTCCTGCACGGTCGCTTCTACGAGGCCGAGATGGACTGGGACATGATCGTTGGATACGACTTCATGATGGAGACGGACTCCGGCGTTCTCCCGGCCCAAGCCTCCATGACCCTGTACCAGAACGACCAACTCTCGTGGCTTTCGTCACCTGAGCACCATGTGGAATGCCAATGGATCCACCCCGAACGCAATCAGCTCGAAGTGGCCGCACTGGACACTGAGCCAACTGGTCCTGCAAACCAGGAGTACGGCGTAAGGCCGGAAGTGGCGAGCCGAGTTGTCGCGGACTTGGGAGCTTCGGATCTGGCCCTGGATGCGTTCTCTTCAGGAACCTCCGCCCATCTGCGGGTGTGTGAGAAGCACTGGAGCGCCCAGGACTCCGCGTGGAAGAAGCACTGGGGTCCGCATCAGGGATTGATGTGGATCCATTGCCCCCGTTGGGACATTCCAAGAGCGATAGCGAAGATTCGCAAGGACCGCTCCCAGGCAGTGCTGGTTGTTCCTATGGGATGCACCGAGGAGGAAAGTACCCGACATTGGGTAGCCTCATTGACCAACATGACCTTAAACAAGGTCGTCCTACCGGGTGGAGAGAGTGTCTATCAGGACGCTAAGGGACAGCCCATGCCACCCCAGAGATGGCCAACGGAATTCCACTATGTGGATGGGGGCCTTGATCAGGCCGACGCCACGGACTTCGTTTGTGTCAACCGCATCATAGCGGAGCGGTGGCGGCAATGCTTTGCGGTTCCCCCTGTTGACATCGAAGAATCGGAGTCGGAAGACCCCCTCACTGAAGAAGAGTGGGATCTGGTTCAGGGGTATATGGATCAGCCCTTTCACGACTGGGGAAACCAGCATGAGGGCAAAGGCCAGGACAAAGCCTGGTGGGAAGTGGACTCGATCGTCTCTGGTTCCTACGATGGAGATACCTTCGTAAGGAGGGTACTGGACCACCTGTCCAGCCAGGACGAGCCAATCGGGGGTAACCCACCCACCTACAACGATCTATTCCGAGGCAAGACCAGAGATGGCCCTTTGGGCCACCTGGGAAGACCGCCTGAGCTGAAGACGAGCGGAGTAGCTACCCCTCAAGTAAGCTCCGTGGTTCAAGTGCCCGGAAAAGCCAAGGCGGAGTCCGACGATTGCCCCAAGATTCAGGCATTGAGGGCCAGGCTGAAGCAGAAGTATGGGGATACCTTCTTCAGCGGAAAGCCTGTGTTTCCTCCACCGGTGCGTGGACCGTATGGCGAGGCCAAGATACGACTGAAGCAGGACCCCCGTGTGTATCGGCACCGGGAGTTTGCCCTGAGGGGCGAGAGGAAACAGGCCATGGAGAAGATCCTCCGTGACTTCATCCAGAGAGGCAGGCTCGAGCCGTGCCACTCCGAATGGGCCTCTCCGTGCTTCGTCGTCCCCAAGAAGGTTGCCGGTGAGTGGCGGCTCGTGGTCGACTACCGCGTCCTAAACGCCCAAATGCAGCATGACAGCTATACACTTCCCCTCATTGAGGACATGCTGCAAAAACAACACCGGCGGAGGATCTTCACGGTGATTGACCTGAAACATGGTTATCATCAGATGCCTCTCGCCGAGGAGTCCCGTGCCTGCACAGCCATGAGCACCCCACTTGGACCTCTCCAGTGGAAGGTGATGCCCATGGGCGTTACCAACGGCAATGCGGCTTTTCAGCGGATGCTGGAGACCCTGCTTGAGCCGGTGCGTGACTGTGCGGACCCCTTCGTGGACGACGTGATCATCGCGTCCGGGGACCCCAGCATGAGCTACGAGGAGCTCCCGGAGGCACACGAGAGGGACGTCACTCGAGTGCTGGACCTTCTGGTTCGGCACAAACTCACGGGCAGCAGTGACAAGGCCACCTGAAGCCGGTCCGGCTGCCCCACGACCGTCTTCGGCACAGACCTCGTAATGGTCAGCGACGTGTTTAATATTTCTATTTTTTCTGTCTACTTTTTATACATGCTTTTGCATATTTTGTATTTTATTATTGTTTGCGACACAGCGCGCTGGAGCGCTGGAGCGCTGGGAGACAGAGCGCGCTACAAAGCGCGAGACGCGGTCGCCAGATCAGCGATGTGACCGTCAGCATTGACTACAGAGTTTAGGAAAATCACGGATTTACAGCATAAAAAGCCTTTTGAACGCTGTAGTTATAATTATTGCGAATGCCCGCATTTATAAAGACGATTCTCGAATGTTGTAGAGTAGATCGTCACGAAAAGGGCCAGGTGCATGCCCTGTTCTTTGTATGTTACGTGTCTGCAGGTATGCGCCAGTGGTGAGGCCCGGCAAGGGTCTATGAATTATTCGTACAATGGGTATGGATGAACCTCCGACAGAAGGATGCAAAAGACGACATGAAACGTGTTGAGTGTGCATGCCACTGACGGGGTTCAGGTGTTGCTTGCAGGATTTTTGGATAAAATCAGCAAGGTTTTTTCCAAAACAGCAGCGGAGATCAACGGAAATGGTCGCCAAACACCAAGACCAGGAGAACCCAAGGGGCTAGGGCTCTGGCCCTGTTACAGAATAATTCATAAATGGTTCTACAGGACGGCCCGACTGACAGATGGAGTACGGGCGGACGGACGGACGGACGGGTTCGGAGCGGTAAGGAGGACGGACGGACGGAGAGACAGACGGACCGACGGACCGACGCCCACGGACCGACGGACCGATGCGCCGACGGACCGACCGACCGACCGATCGACCAAGAGACCGGCCGACCGACCGACCGACCTCGTCAGGGAATGGCAGGTCCTGCACCCACCTTGCCCAGGCCACACCGCATGTCAGATGACGACGGTGACTTTAATTATCCACTGCCCAGCTCAGATTCGCGTGCAACGAGTTCGTCATCGCGTACCGAGTGGGCGTCAAGCAGCGCTGCAACCACTGAGGAGGCGCGGAGCGACGGCAATCGAAGCCATGTGGAGTACGAACGCCAGTCCAATGACAGCGCAGCCGAAGGAGATCCCTGGTGGACGGATTTGGATGAAGCAACGCTGCAGGAGCTCTTCGAAACCAGTCCAAGGGAGTCCATGGAGTTTCGCGCGGCGAGTGAAGCAGGATCAACGAGCTCAGAGTCCGCTGACGATGCAGCATACGCCATGCAGCGACTATCCATGACGGTGCCGCTGTGGGCACCTATTGTTCAAATGCCTGAGATCCCAGAGGACCGGCGGCATACTCGTGATGCAGCGGGTCACTGCAAAATATGTGGTCCGGATCTGTACCACATGTGCCTGCCCATGTCCCAGCCAACGAAGTGTCCGTTGAGGAAGCGTTGGTAGAAGACAGCCGTCGCCAGCAAAGTCTTCGGAAGCCACACAGACCAAGCACAACGTCCCACGCCACAGGGATTTCGTCAAACCTGGGGAGCGAGTACTCCGACGTGAGGAAGGGGCGTCCACGTGTGCCGGCTGCCGAAGCGACGTAGAAGCGACGTATGGAGGCCTGACCGTGACCATCCGTGCTAGTAAAGAAGGTCCCTACCAGGACCGGCCCCCGCTGTACCCCTTCCGCCTGTAATCCCCGCTGACTTGCTCCGGATCAATGCTTGCATTTATCAAAATCCAGGGTCCAAAACCAAAAATATAGAAAATAGAAAATACAATCCTCCTTCAACCCTGAATGGCAACCAGATCCCACAAATCCAACAATAACCCAATTCACAATCCAAATCAGGCTGCGGGCTTTCGTTCAGCACACCGGTATTCCCACGGTGGCGGGCATGTACAAGAATTGCACCAAGGAAGAAAGCCCTGAAATTGGCATATGAACAGAAATAATGCAAAGTTGGGGAAAGAGGTTAACGTACACATTCACAGCCATAAACCCCTCATTCCCTGGACTCAAGACCTTCCCTTGACTCACCAACATATTGCCCTGAACCCAATCAAATGAGATGGCTGAATGCCATGTGTCACAAGTCACTACACAAACCCCAAAAATGTGTTCACTCCCAAGCCTCTAAATCCTAGCCCAATAGGGAAGGTGGCGTGTCATGGCCTAGAGTGGCACTCAGGACCATGCCCTACCCTGACATAACCTTGGATGGACTTGGAGTCGAATGGGCTTGGAGAAATGACCTATGAGTTTGAACTCATAACATGCCAAAAAACTGCCAATTCACACCATATTGGCCATATATCACATATATGCTCAAAATTGAAGTTACTAATTATCCGAAGGCTCAAAGCATGCATGGAATCGAAGTCTCGTATTCATGGAGGATAGAGACCAAAGGCCAATGCCCATGTACATCCCCATTCTACCCTCGAAACCCCTTCGGATATGGGCGCCACGCACTGCCCAAGTCAGTCCATGATCTTGAGACCAATTCTTGAAATCCTTCGTGCGCCAAGCCAAATGGAGTACACAATCCGGCATATGGTGGTGTTCAACTCCAAAGCATATGCCAACATATGAACAACATACCATGGTTCGACTCTCCATAGGCTTCTTGCTGTTAGCTGACCAGGTGAGTACACAAAACGCCAAAATGAGCAAAAATTGAGGTCAAAAACATGAAAATATGACCAAATACAAAGTTGTCATGATAGTATATCTCTATGCTCACCCATGATATCCGCTCATGGTTCAATACACAAATGATTGGAACCATTTACGAACAATTCCCCCACTTGGATCCCCAATCGGGCGCATGGAGATACCTTTGCCACTAATATCTACATGCCCCATGAAAATGGGAGTGCACCCATGGATCTCTTTGTCAAACATACCATGAGCAATACATACGCGGTAGACTTGGTCTAGCGCTTTGAATTCCACAATTGGGACATGGGCAAAGCCCTTGTCACGTATGGCTCCCCATCTCTTCGGCCACACGAAGATATGTAACATGGGCGTGTGCATATCAAACATATACCATGCATATAACAAATACCCTCAAAATGTGGCTCCCACCATGATATGCCATGTCCCTCCATTGACATAACTTCACGTTAAAAATACGTAGGAACCCAAGGAAAGTTGCTATGCAACCCCAACACCCATGCAGCACACTCGAAAGTTGCATTAAAATATTCGGTTGCACGGTCCAAGAGTTATATATCACTTTATACCCTCTTGACCCTTTTCCCTTGCTACACCGGGCATGTGTGCGCACCAAAGGCGTTTGATGCTTCCTAAATTAAGTTGAGACCAAGGCAGTTCCAACCCAACCTTCCTTATTCTCATTCCTCACACTCGCGCGTAGATATGGCTCTTCAAAGTGATCCCACGATTCGATTTTGTTTCCCTTATATCTCCAAGTCAAATGGGTGGCAAGTATAAGGGAAACCTGATTCGGGCATAGGGAAAGGAGTATGACCAATCGAAGAAGTCCAAATCAAGTGCGGCGATGTCGAAGTCGAAAATCCGATTTCGACATCACGAAAAATTCGGATTAAAGTTTCGAGTGCTTATTTAGAAAAATGCGGAAGCAACGAACCCTTTACAGATGAAATCTGACCCTTCAGAAACGTTTCCGCCAAAATATCTGGAAATAACAGTTAACCAATCGGTTAACGCAAAATCGCGAGCCAACTGACAGTCGCCGATACATTGACCATCAGAACGCAAGGCTGAAAAATTACGGAAACATTATGATAATAAAACCCTGTTGATTCCTGATATTCCGATATATAAATCTCCGCTGGCGGTGCCTCGGTTCTGAATATGGCCGCTCATAGCCGGAATGGCCAAACCTATCACACTATCACATCGGGTTAGTCCAGGTGGATGGGAGAGTATGATATCAGCCAATGGCGGCTTGCCGGCACAAAGATACACACCCCAAGTGACCCCAAGATGGCCACGCGGGTCCGAACCGGCTTCACCCTCCTTCTCAGAGCGTTGTATCCGCTCGGAAACCAATGAAGAGAGGACGGGAGGACCCCAATGGGCTCCAAACCCCCCCTCCATGTCCCAAGGACACATGAAGGCCCCACACACGTCGTAGGCGTCCCCCATGCCCCAAGGGAGGGGTGAGGACACTGATAATCAGCGCCCTACGCCATATCCGGTCTCCTCTTGATCTACAACATGGACCAAGGGGATCAAAGATAGAAAAACGTCGTCGGTCGACCTAAATAAGTATACCACAATGCAATATATATGTGGAGATCGAGTGAAGGGGGTATATGGCCGATCAAGGCCGAAAAATCCCCGGATGAACGCCCTCACTTGTCTCCCCATTCACAGAAACAAACAAAATGCCAAGGGGGGATCCATTACGGTGCTACAGCAGCAACCAAATGGACCAATACGTCCTTGACATCCAAAGAAATACCCTTTTTCTTTAGGTAGTCCATCCAGACCGTGGTATACCTCGGCACGAAACTGCTCGGAGGCTCCCACGAGTCCCTGGATGCGGCGAATCCCTTCCAACGGACTTTGTAAAGCCTCCCCCCAGGCGTCCCCGGGTCCGGCTTGTCCGCCAGGATCCTCTCCGCGGTGAAATCGTCGTCCTCACCCTCATCGTCCGAGTCCACATCGCCGGCCGTGAACTCGAAGGTGACGGGACGTCCGCTGGGGTCTGGTGCTCGGGGACGAAGCTGGGTATGGTCGCGGTCCAGGATCTTGTTATCCCCCACACGAACCGCATACACATCCTGCCCGACCTTCCGCACGATTACCCCCGGCACATACCAAGATGCCTGCCGATGCCTGGACAGGACATCCTTGTGGTGCCGCTCCACCCACACGGTGTCTTGGAGAGCATACTTCTGGACTTTTCCCTGCTTGAAGTACTTGGCCCTCTTGTCATGCTCGTCCTGAAGTGCCTTGCACACCTTGGCCGCCGTGTCGTCCGCCTCAGCCATCATTGCGTTCGCATCCCGGGCCACCTTGCCGTGGTTCATCCACGGGAGAGTGCGTGACACTCGATCCCGTAGGAACAGGATGCGATGGGGCGACAGTCCAGTGGGTCCCGGAAGGTCGTGATACGCCTGGAGCACTCTCCACAGCGAGTTATACCAGTTCCGGCCCGGTTCGTCAATGTGCAGCTGGCGGAACTTCTCGAACATCTGTCGCCCGGCCACTTCAGCACGGCCATTCGACCGGCTGTGGTAAGCCACGGTCTTGGCGTGCCGAATCCCCATGTGCTTACACATCGTCTTGAACCACGTCCCCACGAATTGACTGCCCCTATCGCTGCAGATGACAGCTGGGATATCGAAAATCGTCAGCCAATGCCTGATCATGGCATTAGCGACGGTCTTGGCCTGCAGCCCCACTCCATGCTTGTCCTTCTTGTCCTTCTTCTTGGACTTCTTGCCCGGGACTGCCACGATATACCCGCTGTGCCTGTCCACCGCCAGGATGACACAGTCGTAGGTCTCTCCGTCCACGGTGACCTCAGGCATGGCAAATACATCCATGGCCACGGACCGCATAGGGGCCTCCGGTATAGCCGTATACACCGGGTTGCCCGCTGTGGAGTGGTTAGGGCTCTTCGTGGCCCGACACACGTCACAGTCGCTGCAGTACCTATCCAGGATGGCGTAGTACCCCGGAGGGAACTTGAAACGCCACTCCAGGTCCTGCTGCATCTTGTCTCGGCCAGGATGCATGAGCTGGGCGTTGTGCCAATGGTCAATGAGCTCCTCCACTCGGTTCTCGGGCACCAGCAGCTTGTCCTTGAGGAACAACTTGTCGCCATCCTCGGTCAAGCCCTCGGGCCATTCGTCGTCCGACGGGGCGCTCACGGCATTCCAGTACTTGCTCCAGTGCTCGGATGCCGCGTAGTCATCCGACCAGTCCTCTGTGAGCACCGACTTGACTAGCTCTACAGGGGCCACCATCCATTGCTCGAGGGTTTCGTCTCGAATAGCTTGGACGCGGGCACCCCGGAACTTGGCCAGGTCCGTAGGGTTTGCCATCACCACAAAGCACTTGACCCCCTCTTGCTCCATGACCTTCTCCATCTCGATGATGCGCTTGGCCTCCTCGGTCTCCTCAGCGTCCCCATGGCTGGATATGTCCATCCACGCCTTGCCCGCGGGGTAGGCCCAGCGACTGAGGCAATCTGCCACAGTGTTGTCCTTCCCCGGGATATACACGACGCTGAGGTCAAACTTGGCAAACGTCTCGTGCCATCGGGCCCTCCTAGCCGCTGGTCCTGAGGGGGTGTCGACATGCTCCTTGTGCCAGCTCTGTAGGGACTGGTGGTCCGTGCAAACCACCACCGGCTGCAGTCCGATGTGGCCAGACCACTTCCTGAGCGCACATACAATGGCGTATGTCTCCTTCTCCCTCGCGGTCCATGTTCGGCGTTGGCCCTCGGCCAGGATCCTGCTCCAAAACGCCACGGGAACATGAGTCCCGTCGTCCCGGACTTGCTCGAGGACTGCCCCCACGGCATAGTCCGAGGCGTCTGTCCGTAGCACGAATCCCTTGTCCGGGTCCACCAGGAACAACCCCAACTGCCCCAGGAGTCGCTCCTTCAGGCGGTTGAACGCATCCTCAGCCTCAGGGGTCCAGGCAAGCTTCTTCTTGCTCCCCTTCCGGCCATCGAACTTGCCCACTTGCAGCATCTTGTGCAGCGGCCCCGACAGTTCTGCATACATCCGGACATAGCCCGAATAGTAGTTGCAGAACCCCATGAAGGACCGGAGTTCGCTGATGGTCTGGGGCTTCTCCCAGTGGTGCAGGGACGCCAGCTTCCCAGGCATGGGACGGCGTTGCCCGTGACCAACCACGTGACCCGCGAACTCCACTTCCTTCACGAATAGCGAGGCTTTGGTGGGCTTGCACACCATGTTGTGTTTGTCCAACTCGCTGAGCACTCGGCGCAGATCCTTCTCATGCGCGTCGATGAGCTCGTCCTCAGTCATGTTTTCCGTGCCGGACCCGATGATGATGTCATCCACGAAGGGATCGGCACAGTCCCGGACAGGACCGAGTAGGTCCTCCATCATGCGCTGGAAAACGGCGTTGCCATTCTTGGCACCCATAGGCACCACTTTCCACTGCATGGGCCCAAGCGGCGTCCACATCGCTGTGCAGGGCCTGGAGTCCGGGTGTAGCGGCATCTGGTGGTAACCGTGTTTCAGGTCCAACACCGTGAAGATCCGCTTTTTCTGTTGCTTTTGGAGGATGGAGTCGATCAGGGGGAGCGAGTACGAGTCGTGCTCGGTCTGCTCGTTCAAACCTCTGTAATCAACCACCAACCTCCACTCGCCCTTCTCCTTCTTGGGCACGATGAAGGCTGGGCTGGCCCACTCACTGTCGGAGGGTTCGATCCATCCCCGCTCAATGAACTCGGCCAACAGCTTCTTCATGGCCTCGGCCCGATCGCCCTGAAGTTGGTACTCCCGATGACGATAGATCTTCGGGTTCGGCTTCAGCTTGATCTTCGCTGTACCAAACCTCCCACGATCTGGAGGGTTCTTGTTGGCGACGCCACTGAATAGCCGCGGATAGGCCCTGATCAGCCTCTCCTTCAGCTCGGCGACCTTCGGGTTCTCCTGGGCCTCTTCAGCCGCTTGCTTCGGTATAGATACAACCGACCGCACTGCGGTATAGGCCTCTTCTGGGTCCGATTCCGACTTCTCCTCGTCCGATATGCCGTCTTCATCGTCGTGGGGAGCTCTTCCCACCGATAACCTTCGGAAATTTGCGGCCTCGGGCTGGTGACTGTCGCTATCGGCACCCATTCTTGGAAAATCCCATGTTGGTGGGTCCGACCCAACCGGACCATCGTATTGGTCCGCGATGTGGTCCATGACCCTCGCCACGAACTCGTCCTTCTCGTACTTGCCGGTGACCAACATCTTGTCATCCCACCAATGCGGAGATGTGACCATGGCCCGCCTCTTCTTGGCTGCCACACGGTCGTGCATCCCCATTCGCATGTAGTTGACGACGTCGTCGATCTCGGAGTGGGACAGGATGTCAATGCCATCAATAGGCTGATCCGTCCCCTCCTTGGGCTCAAACATGACCTTCATGGGCACCGCCTCCACCCTACGGATGAATGCTTCATCACCCGTGGGCTGGGCTTGCGCCCCATCCACCAGGAAAGCCTTGGTACCCCACGCTTGACCCGGGGAGGGCATTGATACACCCTTGGCGTTGATGAACAACTCCTCCTCTGGCCCGAATGACATCTCGTTCAGGGTGATGGAGTCCAGCGTCGACTTGAGACCCTCCAGCGGACATGGGGTGGATCCTATGCCGGTTATGACCAGGATCCCCTTCGCCCTATCCGCGATGATCTTCTCCACCGTACGTCTGGTGATATCCAGGGAGCCATGCCAATACATGGGTCCCCACTCCTTCAAACCCCAATGCCTATGCCAGGCTGAGTCTCCTCGATGCCAATGCATCCTACACTTCCGCAGAAGTGGGGCATCCCGGGAAGCGAAGACGTCCGTCTCGGGCGCTTCGGCTCCCAGCGTCTGGATCATCCTGTCGTACACCTGCGGCGCCATTCCATACTCCGTGAGCTGAACTCCACGGTCTCCTCTGGACTTGGCACCCACAGCTTGCACCGCTCGGACGATCCGATCCTCTTCCTCAGCATTCCATTGGGATGACCCGCACGCATAATCCGTGGACAGCCATGTGAGGCATTCGTCGTCCTCCCGGACCAGCGTTGCGCGATGGGGAAGGGCTCCAATGGCGTTGGCCACCATGAAGTCATACCCCATGATCATATCCCAATCAGTAATGTCGGCCACGTAGAAGTTCCCGGATAGAGTGCTTCTCTTCGCCTGATCAGGGCGGTTCAAGCGCTCATGTTCCCAGAATTCCATACTGATAGTGGCCTCATGGGTGCCACCACCCATGATCTCTCCATTGGCGACCTTCAGGCGGACCGGTCTCCGGCTGGGCTGCAGGAATTCCTCCTTGAACAACCCTCTCCGGACCAGACTCACCTGGGCACCCGTATCCACCAACACATCCACCACCTTCTCCTCTCGTCCGCACCGTACTCGCACTTTCAAGTGCAACTGCCGCTCGTCGCCATGAGGTGTATGGACGACTCTCATGGCATGCAACTCTAGCACGTCCGGGTGCATCAGGACTTCAAGGGTATGGTCACGGATGGTGTAGATCTTGGGTTGGTCCTGCCCGTCCACGGGGCTCTCCGTGGTCGCTCCTTCCTTCTTGCCATGTCCCTTTCCCACATGTACTTCCCTTGGCAGGGCGCTCCAGGGGTTGGGAGTGGCGAAACTCAGTGGTTTTGGCTCTTCCGGAGCCTTCTTCGGCACCCGATGTGCCTTCGCCTTCTCAGGGATTCCACTGATTTTCGGAGGAGAGACCTCCGAGGTCCCACTCCCGTGGGGGCTCCTCTAGACTTGGCTTCCCGCAGCCCCTTCCGGCTGCGATCCGCCAGGACTTTGTCCTCCACTTTGCTGGGCTTTGAGTTCCGCCAACGTCCTCAACATGTCCTCAGCAACTTCCTCGATCGGCCTCACTCGTCGGTCTTGACCAGGTCCACCACCATAGCCTCTTCCTCCGCCTTTTCCTTGGCCTTTGCCTTGGCCTTTTCCCCCGTCTCCGCCCTTCGCCTTCCAGTCGGAAATCCGCTGCTCCTTGGGCTTCTTCTCGGGGTGAGCGGCGAAGTAGGCCTTCTTGTCCGCCTCATACACCTTGCACTGACGGTGGTCGTGTGCATGGTTGTGTCCCTTGCCATAACAGACCCAGCACCCATCGTGCTGAGACCTGTACTCTCGGAACGAGAGCGGTGGGTTCCCGATCCTCCTTGATCCTTCTCTGTTCTTCCTGGGTCCCACCTGGCTCCATCTGGACCGATCCTGCCCATGGTTCTTCACGTTGTGCGCCACGAACGCGAAGAAATGGGCCTCCTCGTGATCCTCCCGGGACCAGTGGTCTTGGCCACTTCCACTTCCATCCTCCGCGGAGTTGGCCGTGTCCTCCTGGATCTCCCGATGATGGCGGTCGTCTCGGTGTCCTCGTTGTCCATGACCATGCCGATCCTGCACGTGGGCCTCGTTCTTCGCATTGAGCTTCAACTCCACCGTGATGTACTTCACGATCTCGTCCAGGCTCATGCGAGCGAAGATGACTTGCATCTTCAGCGGCTCCCCGCGCCTCCACTCCACGTTGTTGAGGCGCAGCAACCTTTGCCCCATGGAGTCCCCGAATACCTCCACGTACACGGCGTTCTTCAGTCCCAACATCCGGTCGGGTTCGCCCAGGTTCCTCCTGAAGAACTCCATGATACCCGCATGGGTATCCTCCGCCGCCATAATCCTCACCGCCACCCGTCGCTTGGCGCGCTTCTTCTCCTCGTCCTCCACTCTCCTCTTCCAGCTGCCGGGGAGGACGTCCTTCAGCAAGTGGCGGATCTCACTGGCCTCGTTCCAGTCTTCCACCAACTTGAGGCATCTGCGGTACTTCCGCAGATACCGGTTCCACTCCCGGACCCGCAACTCACCGCGGTCCAGCGGCAGTGGAATGGACCACAGGTCCTCCAGCTTCTGGTTAGGAGCGTCCACCCGCTCCTCATCCTCCAGCCACTGGAGGCAGGCCTGCTCCGTGCGGATCAATCCTTCCCGGATCTGATCCCGCAGCTCCTCCTTGAGGTCCTGCGCCAGCCGGTGTGGGAATGTCCGGCATACCCACTTGTCCCGCGGCGCTCCCCGCATCTCTCCGACGACCTCCTCGGCGAAGTCCTCCCAGTCCAGGATGAAGTCATCCAGGTTGGACGGGTTCCCGTCATAATAGGGGATTTTGATTGCCCTGAGGTCGTCGATCCTGATGGCGTCTCCGACGTCTCCAGCCACCACTCCACCGAGACGGATACCACCTGTGGCCGGGGGGTTTGAGTACACTCCCCGTACATCCCTCTCCTCCATGGAGTGCGGTCCAGTTGGGCCTGAACCCATGGGGTTTGGAATGCGGGAAGGACTTCTTCCATCGGCCGTCCATATCCCCGTATTGGGGTCCTTCGCCCACAGATTTCCGCTTGGATGCCCTCGACCATGTCCGTCGGCCCTTCCCATGGTTTGCCCCTGCGTGGTCTGGTTCTGGATCTCCTCTTCCGCATAAACTGCATAGGTAGTCGTGGATGGCGGTAGATCCTGGGCGGCGTGGGACATCTGCACTGTCAGGCTCCTCGGGTCCGTGGCTACGTGCCCTTCCCGCATGGACCCAGCCGGTGCCGTGTGTTCCCCGAGCATTGTTGACTCGCTGAACAGGGGAACATACGGCAGCGCACCCGGGTCAACACGCGGAGGCACGTATGGTGCCTCTGCAGGGCCGCCCATGGGTTTCTCCATGGCGCTCCTGAGGGTCTTAACCCGCTCCACCAGCTCTACCGCGGCCGGCTTTGCCGGGAGCTCCGGACCCGAGGCGAGGGGCTGTCGCTCCTCTAACCTTCTCAGGCGTCCCGACATGTCCTCCACTAAGTGGAGAAGGCTGTCCACCACTTGCTGCTGCTTCTGCAGGGCCAGCTCCAGATTCTCCCGGTACCGGGCCTGATCCGCTCGCAGCTCCTCCATGTGGTTCTCCGCGGCCGACTGGTCGTCCAGGATCCCCGCGACGTCCTCCTCTAGAGCGTCCTTGGCGTTGTCCAGGCGGTCAAGATGATTCACGATGGCGTCCATCCCCATCTTCGGGTACTTGCCCATGAGGAAGGACACGTGCTCGCAGTGGCACGTAGCGTGCTTTCCGCCGGATTCAGCGCATCCCGCGGTTCCCGGCACCTCAGACTCATCGCCCATAGGCGTATCGCCTATGGCGTCCGTCTCTGGGCCCGTGTGCCGGGGCACAGGTGCCGTCCGGGCCCTGGCCGGCCTCTCCAAGCCCTCGGCGTCGTGCTGCAGGGCGGGCTCAGGGGCCGTATGCGCCCTGGCGATCGGCGCGGACATCTCCGGCTCCGAAGGTGGCTCGTGGGCTGTCCGATAGCCCTCGGAGTGCCCCTCGGATTCCCACAGCCTGACCGGGCTGGGGTCCGTGTCCATAGCCCCGGCGTCCCTTGCCGCGGACTTGGGTGACCCGCGCTTCCGGTAGCGCCGGGCCCGTCCTCCACTGCTGCCTGAATGGCAAGCCTCATCAGAGTCCTCCGCGGCGGAGCGGAGGTTGCATGCCTTTCGGCAGCGACGCTCACACATGGAGACCAGGTCCTCCATGTCACGTCCTCCTCTTCCCGAGTGTTGTTCTTCTCTTCGGGCTTCAAATTCCGGAGTTCGCCATGCTCTTGAACGTCTCGGTCCTTCTATGGCTCTAATCTCCGGCGTGGTCTCCACCGAGTCCACAATACGCACCTGGGGCGTACTTGAGCAGGGCTCATGAGGGCCCAAGTCCCCGGGTCGGCGGTTGGTAGGGGCAGCAGGTAAGCCTCTGCTACCATAAAGAAGGTCCCTACCAGGACCGGCCCCCGCTGTGCCCCTTCCGCCTGTAATCCCCGCTGACTTGCTCCGGATCAATGCTTGCATTTATCAAAATCCAGGGTCCAAAACCAAAAATATAGAAAAAAGAAAATACAATCCTCCTTCAACCCTGAATGGCAACCAGATCCCACAAATCCAACAATAACCCAATTCACAATCCAAATCAGGCTGCGGGCTTTCGTTCAGCACACCGGTATTCCCACGGTGGCGGGCATGTACAAGAATTGCACCAAGGAAGAAAGCCCTGAAATTGGCATATGAACACAAATAAAGCAAAGTTGGGGAAAGAGGTTAACGTACACATTCACAGCCATAAACCCCTCATTCCCTGGACTCAAGACCTTCCCTTGACTCACCAACATATTGCCCTGAACCCAATCAAATGAGATGGCTGAATGCCATGTGTCACAAGTCACTACACAAACCCCAAAAATGTGTTCACTCCCAAGCCTCTAAATCCTAGCCCAATAGGGAAGGTGGCGTGTCATGGCCTAGAGTGGCACTCAGGACCATGCCCTACCCTGACATAACCTTGGATGGACTTGGTGTCGAATGGGCTTGGAGAAATGACCTATGAGTTTGAACTCATAACATGCCAAAAAACTGCCAATTCACACCATATTGGCCATATATCACATATATGCTCAAAATTGAAGTTACTAATTATCCGAAGGCTCAAAGCATGCATGGAATCGAAGTCTAGTATTCATGGAGGATAGAGACCAAAGGCCAATGCCCATGTACATCCCCATTTCACCCTCGAAACCCCTTCGGATATGGGCGCCACGCACTGCCCAAGTCAGCCCATGATCTTGAGACCAATTCTTGAAATCCTTCGTGCGCCAAGCCAAATGGAGTACACAATCCGGCATATGGTGGTGTTCAACTCCAAAGCATATGCCAACATATGAACAACATACCATTGCTCGACTCTCCATAGGCTTCTTGCTGTTAGCTGACCAGGTGAGTACACAAAACGCCAAAATGAGCAAAAATTGAGGTCAAAAACATGAAAATATGACCAAATACAAAGTTGTCATGATAGTATATCTCTATGCTCACCCATGATATCCGCTCATGGTTCAATACACAAATGATTGGAACCATTTACGAACAATTCCCCCACTTGGATCCCCAATCGGGCGCATGGAGATACCTTTGCCACTAATATCTACATGCCCCATGAAAATGGGAGTGCACCCATGGATCTCTTTGTCAAACATACCATGAGCAATACATACGCGGTAGACTTGGTCTAGCGCTTTGAATTCCACAATTGGGACATGGGCAAAGCCCTTGTCACGTATGGCTCCCCATCTCTTCGGCCAGACGAAGATATGTAACATGGGCGTGTGCATATCAAACATATACCATGCATATAACAAATACCCTCAAAATGTGGCTCCCACCATGATATGCCATGTCCCTCCATTGACATAACTTCACGTTAAAAATACGTAGGAACCCAAGGAAAGTTGCTATGCAACCCCAACACCCATGCGGCACACTCGAAAGTCGCATTAAAATATTCGGTCGCACGGTCCAAGAGTTATATATCACTTTATACCCTCTTGACCCTTTTCCCTTGCTACACCGGGCATGTGTGCGCACCAAAGGCGTTTGATGCTTCCTCAATTAAGTTGAGACCAAGGCAGTTCCAACCCAACCTTCCTTATTCTCATTCCTCACACTCGCGCGTAGATATGGCTCTTCAAAGTGATCCCACGATTCGATTTTGTTTCCCTTATATCTCCAAGTCAAATGGGTGGCAAGTATAAGGGAAACCTGATTCGGGCATAGGGAAAGGAGTATGACCAATCGAAGAAGTCCAAATCAAGTGCGGCGATGTCGAAGTCGAAAATCCGATTTCGACATCACGAAAAATTCGGATTAAAGTTTCGAGTGCTTATTTAGAAAAATGCGGAAGCAACGAACCCTTTACAGATGAAATCTGACCCTTCAGAAACGTTTCCGCCAAAATATCTGGAAATAACAGTTAACCAATCGGTTAACGCAAAATCGCGAGCCAACTGACAGTCGCCGATACATTGACCATCAGAACGCAAGGCTGAAAAATTACGGAAACATTATGATAATAAAACCCTGTTGATTCCTGATATTCCGATATATAAATCTCCGCTGGCGGTGCCTCGGTTCTGAATATGGCCGCTCATAGCCGGAATGGCCAAACCTATCACACTATCACATCGGGTTAGTCCAGGTGGATGGGAGAGTATGATATCAGCCAATGGCGGCTTGCCGGCACATAGATACACACCCCAAGTGACCCCAAGATGGCCACGGGGGTCCGAACCGGCTTCACTAGAGTTGCATGCCGCGAGAGCCGAAAGTGGCAGTTGCACTCGAAGGTACGGTGCGGAAAGATGGACTGGATGTGCGTGAACGGCCAGTTCCAAAACCGTCGGTTCACTTCTCAGAAGGGGGGTGAAGCCGGTCCGGCTGCCCCACGACCGGCTTCGGCACAGACCTCGTAATGGTCAGCGCCGTGTTTAATATTTCTATTTTTTCTGTCTACTTTTTATATATGCTTTTGCATATTTTGTATTTTATTATTGTTTGCGACACAGCGCGCTGGAGCGCTGGAGCGCTGGGAGACAGAGCGCGCTACAAAGCGCGAGACGCGGTCGCCAGATCAGCGATGTGACCGTCAGCATTGACTACAGAGTTTAGGAAAATCACGGATTTACAGTATAAAAAGCCTTTTGAACGCTGTAGTTATAATTATTGCGAATGCCCGCATTTATAAAGACGATTCTCGAATGTTGTAGAGTAGATCGTCACGAAAAGGGCCAGGTGCATGCCCTGTTCTTTGTATGTTACGTGTCTGCAGGTATGCGCCAGTGGTGAGGCCCGGCAAGGGTCTATGAATTATTCGTACAATGGGTATGGATGAACCTCCGACAGAAGGATGCAAAAGACGACATGAAACGTGTTGAGCGTGCATGCCACTGACGGGGTTCAGGTGTTGCTTGCAGGATTTTTGGATAAAATCAGCAAGGTTTTTTTCGAAACAGCAGCGGAGATCAACGGAAATGGTCGCCAAACACCAAGACCAGGAGAACCCAAGGGGCTAGGGCTCTGGCCCTGTTACACACCATTGCGGTAAGCGAGGTGGTCTTCGCTGGCCACGTAGTGGGGAACGGGCAGCGAAAGCCCATACCTGGCAAGGTGGCTGCGATTGAGCACTGAGAAAAGCCCAAGACGGTCTCTGAGCTACGGGCGTATCTGGGGTGCTGCTAAT